>CAIGRP010123385.1:0-25720 GCA_903798385.1 Fraxinus cuspidata | reverse complement strand
ATTCTCATGCAATTGCGCATGTCAACTTTCAAGGGGCTGACAATAGGAGTGAGCACCCTCATTATTGAATATTTGCTTATAATGTTTTTAATAAATTTCTTTGTTAATCAATGTACGTAAGGTTGTACTAATTAACATATAATAGAACTATGATGACGATTATGACGAAAGCGCTCATATTTTTTTAGCTTTTACATTGTTCTCCGTCTATAGACCAGTAAGTTTACCTTATTGCAACAATGATAGCTGGAAATCCGGCCAAGCCCCCTTCNTAGAACTATGATGACGATTATGACGAAAGCGCTCATATTTTTTTAGCTTTTACATTGTTCTCCGTCTATAGACCAGTAAGTTTACCTTATTGCAACAATGATAGCTGGAAATCCGGCCAAGCCCCCTTCTATAATTTTATATTTTGCTCTATTTTGTTATCAATAAAACAAGCCCTCTAGGATGATTTCATTTTTAAAATTAACATATATTCCAATTCCATCTTAATTTAAACCTATCTATCACAAGCTTGAATGCACCAGGAATCTTTCTTGAAGTTGTGGCCTCACATCACATGCATTCTTTACTTTCTGACTCCATAAATACCAACTAAGATGAAGCTTTTCAACCACAACACTTGTTTTCTTCAATTTCATTCTCTCCTCCGATTTCCACCAGAAACTTTTGTTCTTCTGGGAAAAAAAAAAAAATTCATATGGCAAAATTCTTTACTTGCTTGTTTTTTCTACTTGTTATATTATCAAATGAAGTTTTTCTCACTGAAGGAAGATTGTCGAAATTTGTTAATATTCCGAATGCAAAAAAAACAACACCGGACCCTAGCAGCATCGTTTCGAACCCTAGAGTACAGTTGCTACAGAAGCATGGATTTAGATTCACTGAAGGATCTGTGGATTCTTTCCGACCTACGACCCCAGGTCATAGTCCTGGTATAGGTCATTCTGAGCATGTTAATTAAGGCATTGTAATGGAGAATCAGCTGTTTGTCTCCTTAATTATTTAGTTAGTGAGTGCATGTATTTGTATCTCAATCTTTCCAAGATTGAATTGTGTATATTTCACCTTTCTCTTCGATTATGCTTGTTGCATTGTTTAATTTCGGACTGTATTTATGGTTTATTAATGAAAAGGCTTTCATATTACATTTGAACAATCTCCGAGATAGGCAAGAATAGTGAGTGTGAACAAATAAATGCTTCTCCTTCCAAGTTATTCATTATTTATGGGTAGCTTTGAAAATTCTTTACATATTTGCTTCTCTAATCCATGCATGCACGGAACGCCGAACACCCCTCCCGACAATAACTTAATTACTACGTGCATGCAAAAACAGGTCCCTACGGTTTGTAATAGATAGTTTCAAATTTTGAGCACCAAAACATAGACTTTGAAGTTTTATGGAATCACGTGTCACCAAGCAAAACTTTAGTGTCAACTGTCAAGTTTTGTTCTATATACTTTGTATTAGTGAAGACTAATTTGTAAACATTTGAGTTGTGCAGAAATCCATAAGTTGAATTTTAGACGAAATATGTAACAATATAAGGGATTAATTTACTCGGTTGAATAATTAATTAGCCTAGTGGAGACAAGAAAATTTCACTAAAAAGAGAATAATATAAACAACAAAGAGGGCTTAAATTTAAGAGAACTAAGGGACTTGGTTCTAGTTACACTCAATGAGGGGTTCAAGCTAATTATCTCTGCAACAAAATAAGAGATTAATTTCCATTTTACGTGAGATTGTCCTCAAATCTTCGAGTAAGAATAATACCAAGAAAACAACAAAATAAACAACATTATAGTACTTATGATGTCCTGAATTGCTACTGTTTTTGTTAAATTAATGATATAACCCCTATAAATTAGTGCAGCTAAAATTATATTTTCAATTGATTATGATAAATTTAATGAAATGCGAGGTTACAAAATTATGAGTCTCATAAAATATATGATTAAAATTAATTTTAGACTTTAACTTAATTTCTTATTAAGGAAGTACAATTTGGGAGAGTTTTTGAAGGCTAGGAATCACTTTTTCATTAGCAGGAAATTCTAAAAAAATTATGTTTTGCTGTTTATACATTCTGAAAAGATTTAAAAAAGCTAATAAACTTATGTAATTACAAATTTAAAAATAAAAATTAATACAATATACTAGCAACAGTTTTTGAGAAAGTTTTAATTAGAATACTATTTTAAACAAACAAAAAAGAACTTTTGTTATTAGTTACACGTAAAACATTAAGTTTAAAGTAAGTCATTTCTGGAAGCTCATTTATGATTAATTAAAACATTTTTTAGTAAAGTATTTGATGCAGCGCGCGAAATAAGGGATTCAAGCGAAAAATTTTAAAAAAAATATGAAATCCACTAAGGAATGAAAGATAAAAATCCAGAAGTTTATTAATCCAAAATAACAAAAAATAATGAATTAACCATTTATTTATAAGGGTTTTAACAAAAAAAATTGCCTAGACAAACTAAAATTGTAAAGAATTCAAAATAAAACTAATCACAATAATAGCACTATAACTTAAAAAGCAGTTTTCGAGTCTCAAAAAAATTCTAAATCTGCAAAACAGTGAGTTAAGTCTGTCTCGTTGTTTTGAGTTCGAACGTCAAATTTGCAATTTACAGCGTTTTCCTTTTCGGTCCAAATGTTATTCAATTCGTTCGATCATCTATTCTACATCAGTGTTAACTCTCATCTCTACTTTAAAAGCAACTAGAGATCTCAAATTTTTCGCAGCTTTTTGTTTTGAGGTGTATCTTAAATGTCTTTTATTTTGGGAACTATCTTCATTTTCTTGATGTCATAAATCCGGTAAAAGGCTCCTTTACGAAAAATTTAAAAGCAAGTTTTCGTGCTAGGTTAAAAATAATAAAATTATTTGTACATTTATCTAAGATCATGTTATATTAAATTATATGTATAATTAAATAAATAATTTAATTTTACTTTTTATTGAATTCATCATTTAACCCCACCTAAACTGACGTTATAGCGCCCATAGTTCTAGACAGCATTATACAAAATAATTTTAGCTCTGAATTTCACTCCTAGGGCAGAGATGGCTAAATAAACAACTGTTACAAACGCAATATAAATGAACAATCATGCTATTTGGTCCATGACAAATACAAAGGACCACCAAAACGTTGCAGATTTAAAACAAATCTTTCACCAACCCCAATGAAACCAAGAAAAAAAAAAAAAAAAGAAATCTCTGTGAAGTCGGGTCCACCATCTTTTGTCCCAGTACGTGCCAAGTAGTAGTTAGTACCCTTTAGATCCTAAAGCTCTGGAAACCAAACCTTTTGACGGTTAATAAAAGCATTAATTTTGCTATTAACTGCAAATTAAAGAATATTCCTTTTAGCTCTCAAACTTTGGAGAAAGATCGTCTGCAATAGGTAAAATAAAATAAAATAAAAGCATTAATCTTCGATTTCTGCCTCTTACAATGTATATAATTGGATTTTTTTTGTGAGCACCCGTATGACGGCTATACCTTAACCTGTCGAGACACATCCCGCGATTTACCTTATCCACAATGCTTTAGGGGCGGGGTGGTGGGGGACCCTCAAGGTTGGAGTTCAACATTTTTTGATAAAATAAACCATCAAAGATGTACAAACGGAAAAGAGACGCCCTCACATTAAGTTGAACAAAATTAACAAAAGGAGAGGAAAAAGTGAGGTGTTGGTTTTTTTTTTTTTTCCTTTCCTTTCTTTTCTTTTCGTACTAAGTCCCTGCTTGATAGTGATTTTAATATAAATAAAAATCAACAATCAATTTTTCACATATTTTATGAAAATTACAATTTTTCAATCACTCATTTTATCAACTTTTATCGAAATCTACTAAATATTTATTTTAATTCCCACCAAAGGGCTAAAGATGTTTTTGAAATATAGCACATATAATTTAGTACCCCACATACACAGAACTTCAAACAAACCGTCCTGTATATGAAAAGCCGTTGTCAAAATTCAAATTAAAAAAACTATTTTACACTAGGAATTTGGTTTCTATTAGGAGTTTAAAAAACTTATTCGAATCGTACTTCCTTTAGTGCTCAAAGGTTGGAAGAGGAGTTTGCACAAAAGTTAATGTAGCGTGGGACTCTATGGCTGTAAAGTAGATTTAAACTAACAGCAAAGAATTCAAAGGCAAAAACTCAAAGGAACGGTCCAAAGGAAGAGTACCAATATCATATGATCAGTGGCAGGCGCATGGAACAGTAGTGGGATCCCACGAAGTCTTGTTTAACTCTTAACAGTTAGAAAAGTGCGACTGTTGGAGTTAAGATATTAATTTTAAGGCAACCTTTGAGATTTTGCAAAGCCAATTTAAGGGCCTTTTAAGTCAAGAATCACATAGTCCTCAAAAGCATCCCAATCACATTGGAATGGTCGTATTGGGAGTATATATTTGGCTTGAGGACTTTGCCTTTTGAAATAGAAATTTCATGATGGCAATGCACCGCCTGTTGAGTTAAAAAAGAGTATTTTTTTCCTTTTAACCAGAAAAGAATAAGAAAGGAGTTGAACGGTTAGGGTTCAGCTGAATAAAGTCCCTTTGTTTTGCTGTGAAATTTTATTTATGGAATATGGAGTAAACTCTTTGACATACATCTGTAGTTCCTTATTTCTTTTCCTACGTGTTGGTGAAGCAACAAAGAAGAAAGAAGACTAATTGGCAGACATTCTATTTGTTTCAATTAAATTATTTTGAAATTCTATATTTTTTCTCTTTTCTTAATTATATATAAATTTTCGAGGGATTAAAACATAATGACTAAAACAATCATATTTTACCGCATCATATATATATAAATTATTATGTAAACATATTATATACTTATAACACAACCGATTTTAAAATACAATGGCTATTCAAAAAGAAATTTAAAGTTCACTATTACCGATAAACAATAATATATTGAAAATACAATGATCATGCAGTTTATTTGCCCCTGAATAATTTACGTTTAATCAACATAACTGGGCTTTTGTGTCTGGCCTGACATGACCTATATATTTATTAGGACAACTTACAAAAATATCTTTAAAAATAAAAGTTTTTTTGAAAAATCATAAAAAAAAAAATTTTGAAATAGAAAATACTGTACAAAATTAATTGTCACTTTTTTATTAAAAAAGACAATGTTACTTTTATTAAAAAGTGACGTTTGTCATTAAAAAAAGTGATAAAAATTTCAAGAAAGTAACAAAAAAAAGTGATAAACGCTAAAAAAGTGACACAAATTTTAAAAAAAAAAGTGATAGAAAATAAAAAAAAGCGACAAGCTTAAAAAATGTGATAGAAAAAAAGTAATAAACACTAAAAATGTGATCGTCTTTAAACACTCAACTGTGCAATCGCTCAGTAATACACTGGGTGACCACTGACATTGTGCCACTTTGTTAAAAAAAAGTGATATTGTGTCACTTTTCGTTAAAAAAAGTGAAATTTTAAAAATTAGGTTGATGTAGCTTAGGCGATTGTTCAACTTTAACTTCCGGATAATTGTCCAAGCAATTTAAGGGCAGCAAGCCCTTGAACATTCAATTGGGCGATCACCTAGTAATGCACTGGGTGAACTCCCCGTTTAAAAACAGTGACTTTGTATCACTTTGTTAAAAAAGTGATATTGTGTCATTTTTTTAACGAAAAGTCACTTTTCGTTATCTGGTCAACAAAAGGTAAACATTGTAATGTTGAAAAGGTGATCGAAATATTGTAACATACAAGAGCTTAACGTATTTAATATGTCACTTTTAGTTATAAAAAAATGACGTACGAATGGCCAGTATGCTAGAAGCGACTAGCATGCCAATAACTTTGACAATGAATCCACAATTAGAAGCATTGTTACATGGTAACTCAGTTGAGACTTTTTCGAAATATCCTTCTCCTACATCTTTTTCGAACTTAAAATATTTCTCAAACTATCTTCATTCATTGTTATTGTTATACTTCTGTCCTTTGATAGTCTATTAGGCAAATAAAGTTAAAAGCAAGGTTTTATAACAAATTTCTTGAAAGCAATAGAAAATTACTGAAGCTATTTAGTACAAAAGTAACCACTAATTTACTGTTGAAACAAGTGAACAAGAAGAACCTTACTCAATAAATTTCTAAGGTTAATTAAGAGTAATTTTTAAGTTTAGTTAAATTATGCTTCAACTATCAATAGCTTTGAACATGTACAAATAATATAAATCTTAACATTGGCAACTAGATGCGTTACTATAACAAACAAATTTCAGTATAAAACTATAGATTCCACTCTATGTAACAAGAACTCCAAGAAAAGAATCCCGAGACGAAAGATCCAGGCACATCATTACAAGCCATAGTTGTTGTAATACAAATGACATCTACCATATCAAGTATCAATAAACAAAGTCCATTGTGACAACTAAACACGTCTTCCAATTTTACAATTGAAGATCAATTGAACCTTTGGTGACCTTGACACCCATCTTAGCAGCAATAGGTGATCTTGGCACCAAATGGATCGTTCTTGTCCACGCTCTTGATGACACCGACAGCAACTATCTGGCTATTTCTGTAGCAGTGTCACCAACATTTGCAAACCTGTATACCCAACCTGTGACGGGAAGTATCAAGTACATAGTCTTTTAAGGGAAACATATAGAATATAGAAAAAGAAGGAATAACTTTTAATAGGTAGTGAGACAACATAAAAACTTCCAATTCATGATAATTCAAATTGATAAAATGAAACACGATGCATGCATGTATAGACTCTAATGCGCAATTTCTTCCACATATGCATCAAGTTGTCACTTTACAAGCATACACCACCAACCAATATTTTATGCTACACAACATGAGTGATAGTTTCATCAAGACATTTCGGGCATGTTCTCTTTACCATTTTCAAATTGTTTTCTATTTTCGATTTTNAAACTCAAAACGATGTCGTTTTGGTTGTTTTCAGTTATAATCAAGTCAAAAATTTTAAAACCCATTTTTGGTGTTTTCAAAATAATTTTTCAAAATGTCAAAAATAACACATTTTCAACAATCTCAAAATGGACACTCAAAACACAAAACTCAAAATGAATTCAAAACACAAAATTGAAATACAAAGAGAACAACCCCTTATATTTTGTGAGAAAACACAAATCAATAAATGCCAACAAACTGGGGAATCAGGAAAATCCCAACCACCATGCCCAGTCCTACCTATGCATTAGGGGATACCGACCACAAATTAGAAGAAAAAGGTTGAGCTCCGAGTGCTTAACAACATACATTTTCACATTTCTAAAGTTCAAGTTAAATACCTTCGTAGCACTTCCAAAACACCTATTTTAATGAATCTCAACAGATTTATCAGTAAAAATAAATATAAAAAAGTGACACAACCTTAAAAAAGTGACATAAAATAAAAAAAGAAAGTGACAGAAACAAAAAAAAAAAAGAAAAAATAAAAAAAAAAAAAAGGTGACGTAAACTTTAAAAATGTTGTGCGAGAAACAAGAGGTTTTTGAGTTTATTCCGTTTTAGTAAGATGCTTATTTAAGACCACTTTAATTAAAACCCTCTTATGTCAATTTTAAAAAAAGTGACATAAGCTTAAAAAAAAGTGACACGAACATAAAAAAGCGACACAAATTCAAAAAGGTGACACATGCTCTTAAAATATTGTTAGGATACCACAAAGAGATTGGACGTTGGACAAATTAAAAGCTCTTAAATAGGGATGGTAAAAAAATTCGATACCTACGAGACCACGCCCGGAACGGGGCGAGAATTACCCATTTAATTGGATATTCGGATCGGGGATGAGACGGGGAACTTCATCCCGCGGCGAGTAGGGTTACAAGAGCATCGCTCCGCTTAATTTTTAATATATATTTTTAGAGAATTCAATACGTTAAATGAAAAACTCCACGAAATTTCAGTAGTTCTAATAAAAGATGGCAACCACAATTATTTAAGGAATATGACATACGATAAAAACGTTTACCAATTATATTTGAATAATTTAACTTTTAAAATTAAAAAATATATTATTGTCTCTTTTTAATACAAAGTAAAAAAAAAAAATGAATTTGGTAGTAAACAGGGCAAGGGATTTGCCGTGCCCCGCCTTCAACGGGTAACGAGACGGGAAATTACTCGGCAGGGAGAAAGAGGTTGCTCCGACCCCGACCCCGACCCCGACCCGTCCCGTTGCCATCCATACGCTTAAAGACCAAATTATATGCTTCCATTGTGATCTTTATGTTGAAAATGTGGTAAGTCAACCAAGATTCGTCCAACTTGGGATGGGATTTGTGGACAAAATCTTCAATGCAATGTGAATTATACGAAGAATTTACTTCAATTTGATTTGAGAGCATCTTCCATGCTAGTGTTAATTATTCTTAAAACTGATTACTTGACTATAAATAGACAATGATACAATTTCGAAAAAAAATCTCCTCTAGTGCAATGTGATAGGATTCCGTCAAAATAACATTTTAAAAATAAAATAAATATTGCCTAAAGCATATAGAGGTTATGTTAGACACGTTGACTCAAAAATTAATTCAATTAATCATAGAAAATTTCAAGAGAGATAATTTAAATTTAAATTCATTGAACATCAATGTCAAATAAATTAGAAGCCCATCTATTTGAATATCACGTAGACTATAATCCACAAAATGCATTTGACATGATTAGGATTAATGTTTTAATAATTTTAAACCTTATTAGAAATTAATATTCATATTAAACTCAGTTGTGAACCTTTGTGGTAATTTTTTGAGATGAGTAATTAGCACATAACGTCCTCACTTTTCACTGTTATTGTGAAAAACGTCCTTATATTTTATTTTTTTAAATTTTCACTATTATTTTCACATTTCGTTGCACAACATGTCATTTTCAATCACTTTCTCAATTAAAAATTGTAAAATAACGAAAATACCCTCCCTTTTAAATAAAACAAAAAGAAAAAGAAAAAAACATAGTCCCAATTATTTTGAAAAGTGCAAATAAGTCAGAAATAAATTATTAAAAGGGTAATTAGCATATAATATCCCTACATTTCACTATTATTGCAAAAAATGTCCATACCTTTTATTTTTTTTGCATTTTCTCCCTTAATTATACATTTGACAGCGCAAACCATAATTTCTATCCATTTTCATCTAATTTTTTTATAAAAATAGTGAAATGACGAATATACCCTCCTATTTAAATAAAAAACTAAAGAATTAATTGTAACCATAGTTCCAATTTTTTTAAAAAGTGCAAACGAATCCCCAATAAATTATTTAAAAAATTAATTTTTTTTATAAAAAGTGCAAATGAGTCCTAAATAAATTATTAAAGAGTTAGAAATTTTTTTTAAAAAATATATTTTTTATTTAAATATGAGGATATATTCATTATTTCACAGTTCTTTATTGAGAAATTTGATGAAATTTGATGGAAATGATGGTTTGCACAATTAAATGTGGAATTAAGGGAGAAAATGCCAAAACAATGAAATGTATTGATATTTTTCACAATAAAGGTGAAAGATATGGACATTATTTAATAATTACCATTTTAATAATTTATTTGGACTTATTTGCACTTTTCAAAAAAAAATTGGGACTTTTATTGCAATTAGTTTTTTTTCTTTTTCCTTTTGTTTTATTTAAAGGAAATGATATTTTCGCAATTTAAAAAATTTTAATTGAGAAAATAGATGAAAATGACATTTTGCTCAATGAAATATAGAAATAAGGATGAAAATGTCAAAAATAAAAAGTAGGGATGTTTTCTACAATAACAATGAAAAGTGGGACGTTATGTGCTAATTACATTTTTGAGATTCAATAACTGAATTTTATTCATTATCATCACCAGAAAGTAGTTTTAAAATGCTTATCTGAGTAAACATTATTTTGAAATTTAAAAGCACCAACTAAAAAAAGAAATTAGAAAATTGAAGTAAAATCTTCACATAAATCATAAATGGAAATCCAAATCAAATTTTCCAAACAAGGTACAAAAATCTTCACATAACTTATTGTTTTAACTTATTTTTACTAAGTACTACCTTGCATTTATAAGATGTTGAGGAAATTCTATTTTTCTTTGAAGGCGGTTCTTCATCAATATTCAATTTCCTTTTTAACCCACTTTCTCCCACCATTGTAGAAGTAGGGGTTAGGTGTCAGAGTCAGTGTTAGTGTCAGAGTGAAGAAGTCGAAATCAGACTACAAGTTTTTTTTTTTTTTAATTTTGAATCGAAACATGTTAGGATTTCTACTAATTGCAATTTGGTGTATCAGTGTTTAAGATATCCACGAATAGGAAATGAGAAGGTGAAAAAAGGACGGAGAAGGAGATGAAAGTAGTGAAATTGGAAGGAGATGAGGATGAAACTGGCAAAAAACAAAAGAGTGTGAAAACCGAGAGTATTTGAGAGACATAGGGTTCTAGAATGACGCTATTGGGCCATAAGTTGAGGTTTTGGGAAAACTTTAGGGAGAGTGTATTAATTACGGTTGTAATTTGTTTTAGGGTATAAATCTAATTTGTCCTTTTTTAGAGTACGCAGCCTAATTTCCTTTATTTCATTATGGAATGGGCTACACGCAATAAATAAATTTTTTTAATAATTAGTATAGCCCAGAAACCAAGGCCATATCGGGCCAGATCACATGACCAAATAATGTTGAATGTTTATTTTATTTAATACTATGCCTTATTTGGATTGAATAAAAATTAGATTTTAGGGTTTGTTAGTCTAGCATGGGTTTAGTCATCATTATGTTTCCATTAATTACGATGGCCTTGAGCTGATCTGACAAGTATCATGTATCCGAGCTGATCTAACAGGTTTCCAACCTTCATGTTCGTAGATCAAGAGGTGAAGATAACTAATTGGACAAAGTCGTAGTTCTTATGTCAACAACATTAAATAACTATTTTTCATTATACAAAATTTTGACACTTCAAAATTACACTTGCATGTTAAAATTCAGGGAAAATTGCAGCACCGGTTCCAAACCTTTCATTTTGCTGCAGATTACACTCAAATCTTTAATTTTTGCGGTCGTAGTCCCTTTTTATGTAATTGAAGCGGTGGTCCATATCACGCATTCTGTCAAAATTGCTGTCAGTCAACAGGAAAATCTGAATTTTGACTCAAATGGAAAACTTACTTAATGGGCAAAACTGTCAAAACCAACTATTCTACTACCAAACAAAAAGGGTTTCCCTCCCTTTTTACCCTACTATAATGTCTGTGTCTCTCTCTCTCTCTGTAACTCAGGTTGAACAGTTCAGAAAGCAGAGAAACTTAGTTGTCATCCACGGAAGTGAACGTGAGTAGATGTGGAAACCTTCTCCAGATGAAGACCTCATGGACCAACTTGAAGCCAAGAAGATGATATCTGACTTGTTCACGCGATCAAGATGTGGAGGGATGTACCTTTGCTTGGTTTGATACACCAATGTGCGATAGGTCGAGGGAGCTGATTCCTGCTTTTCTTTAAGTAAGGAATGAGATGGAAGCTGAAATTCGGACCCTTCGATTGACGGGAATTTGTGTATGGAAAATCTGGATATTAGGATTTTTGATAGGGATTGTTGTTAAAAATAAAATGATTCTTCGTGTAATTGTTGTAATATTCTTTGTGTAATTGGATAGTTTGTTTGTTAGCTAGAATAGTTATTTTCTTTCCTTTTCAGCTGGAGATTAGTTATGCAAGCAAGGATGGTTGTTATTCTTTATTTTCCCGCTTTTTTGCTTCTTGTCTATTTAATCAGAGAAGGTTGGATTGTTTTTATTATGTAACAAAATTCCCTCCCCCCTCCACCTTGTTATTCCTCTTAGTTTTAATATGGTATCAGAGCTAATGCCTTCCAGCTCTTAATCTCGAATTCATTGAGATATCTTCTTCATTTCTACTGCCATGAAGCCAGCAAACAACTAAATCAATACTGATGTGCATTCATCCATGAGCAAGTCAGCCATTGATGAACCATCCGGTCCCTTTTTCCTTCACCATTCAGATAGTCCTGAATTGGTGCTAGTGTCTCAGCTTCTCACATGAGAGAATTATGCATCATGGAGCCATGAGATGACAATCGCACTTTCGGTGAAGAATAAGCTCTTTTTCATGAACAATGGAGAAACCAGAAGAATCGAATCCAGAATTGCTCAATTCACGGATTCGAAACAACAATATTGTTAAATCATGGATACTCAATTTAGTTTCGAATGAGATCTCTGCTAGCATCATTTATGCTTCTACAGCTCATGAGATCTGGAATGATCTCAAAGAGAGGTTCCAACAAAGCAATGGACCACGGATTTTCCAGCTGAGAAAGGAGCTAATGAACTTAACTCAGGATCAAAATTCCATCAGTATTTATTTCACTAAGTTGAAGACTGTATGGGAAAATTGATCAATTCTAGACCTAACTGTGATTGTGGTAAATGCACTTGTGGTGGAGTTAAGGAGATAAACATATATTACCAGATGAAATACATCATATCTCTCCTTATGGGGTTGGATGAATCCTTTTCCCAAGCTAGGGGACATATCCTGCTTATGGATCACATGCCACCTGTTAACAAAGTGTTTGCACTCATGGTACAGGAGGAGAACCAAAGAAAGATAAGCACGCAATCATTAGGCAATGACGCTATGTCTAATGGTGCTGCTACAACTTTTATTATCAGATCTGAAGCTGCAAAACCAGTGTTGAGTCCTGGTCATCGCTATGACGGATCTAGAATTGGGAATG
Source organism: Fraxinus cuspidata (assembly GCA_903798385.1). Classification (NCBI taxonomy): domain Eukaryota; kingdom Viridiplantae; phylum Streptophyta; class Magnoliopsida; order Lamiales; family Oleaceae; genus Fraxinus; species Fraxinus cuspidata. Next base: position 12,924 of record CAIGRP010123385.1, on the reverse strand, counting down.
TGGGTAGTTTCAAGAGAAGGAATATGCCTTATTGTACTCACTGTAAGTTCCATAGACACTCCATTGATAAATGTTATAAATTCCATGGATACCCCCAGGATACAAGCCAAGAGCTAGGGAAAATGTTCAAGGGTACTCTGCCAACAATCATGTTACCAATTGTCGATCAATCAAAACATGGATCATCAGCCTGGTGTGGGGGATTTTATACAGAATCTGAATTCTAATCAGTACCAACAGCTGATGAACATGTTATCAAACCACTTAGTACCAAGTTCAAATGCAGCCTCAACTGAACTGGACAAACAGTAGACCACAGGAACTGTAGGTATCTGTCATTCCATATCTGTTACTCTTGTTTTTGCTGCTAAAGAGATTTAGATAATTGACTCAGAGGTTACTAAACATGTGTGCTGTAATGCTGAAGCATTCGTAACAATGAGAGCAGTTGAAAATGCCAGCATTACTCTGCCAAATCACACTAAAATAATTGTCAATTTGTAGTGAAGTCAAGCCGAGTCCTAATATGATGCTACATGATGTTTTATACGTGCCTCAATTCAAATTCAATCTACTCTCAGTTAGTTCTTTGGCTATTGATTCTCAACTCACATTGCAATTCTCTCAGGATCAGTTTTACATTCAGGAGAATACCACCATGAGGATGATTGGCAGGCGTAGTAAAATTGAAGCATTATACGTACTTGACACCAGATTTTTTACTTCCATTTCAAATAATTTTGTTGGCAATGTACCTGCCCATATATGGCACAACAGACTTGGACATTTGTCTTTTAAAAGGTTAGATGCCTTAAAGAATCTAGTATCATGTAATGTTTCAAAATTGAATAGACAGCTTCCATGTTACATTTGTCCCATAGCTAAACAAAGAAGGTTGTCTTTTGAATCACACAATAAGCTGTCCAACAAGCCCTTTGATCTGGTGCATTGTGATATATGGGGATCATACCATACAATTTCGCACACAGGATACAAGTATTTCCTGACATTAGTGGATGATTACTCCAGATTTACCTGGGTTTATATGCTGCATCAAAAATCTGATGCTGAGGCTGCAATAACTCGTTTTTTAACATGGTTGCCACACAATTTGATGCTAAAATCAAGTGCTTCAGGTCAGATAATGCACATGAATTGTCCTGTAAAAGTTTCTTTCCTAGAAGGGGAGTTGTGCATCAGTTTAGTTGTGTTGAAAGGCCACAGCAAAATTCTGTTGTGGAGAGAAAACATCAGCACTTGTTGATTGTAGCTCGAGCTTTGTTCTTTCAGTCTAGAACTCCTATCCATTACTTGTCTGAATGTGTGCTAACGGTTGCATACCTTATCAATAGAACTCCATCTCCCATTCTAAATCACAAAACACCTTATGAAATTTTAGATGGGAAACCTACTGATTACTCCAATATTAGAATCTTAGGATGTTTAGGCTTTGCTTCAACACTAACGGCACATAGAAACAAATTCCAGCCTCGAGCCAAATTATGTGTATTCTTAGACTATCCTTCGGAGTCAAAGGATTCAAGTTGCATGTTGCCTCAAAACAAATTTTCATTTCCAGAGATGTTGTTTTCCATGAAGAAACTTTTCCTTTTTCACACCATTGTAGAGTCTGACCAAATGTTGGATCCTTTTCCTGACTTGGTGTTGCCATCTCCCACTCTATCTCCACCTATTGATTCCCCTATCAAACCTATTCACAACTACCATGAACCAAATGCACAAGATGTTATTGTTCCTCCCACATCCACCTATGCACACCACTCCACTCACACGCATGGTTCTGAATTGCTTGACCAATTAGACTCCATCAAAACATCAAATCTTGAAGTTTGAAAGTCTACAAGGTCTTTTAGACCTCTCAAATACCTATATGACTATCATTGTAATCTGATTTTTCTTGTTGATCAATCTGTCCCTCTTTCTCCATATCGCATTGACCATTTTATCTCATACCAAAATCTGTCTGACTCTCACAAACATTTTGCCTTATCCATTTCATCACAGTTTGAACCACAATTTTTTAATCAAGTAGTCAAGTTCCCTCAATGGTGTGACGTAATGAAGCTTGAATTAAAAGCCATGGAAGATAACCACACTTGGTCCATTGTGCAACTACCACCTGGGAAGCACACTGTAGGGTACAGGTGGATCTATAAGAATAAGTTCAACTCTGATGGTTCACTCAAGAGGCATAAGGCACGCCTTGTTGCCAAAGGGTACATCCAACAAGAAGGGCTCCATCACTTTGACACCTTCTCATCTGTGGCCAAGGCTGTCACTATTAAGTTACTGCTCACTCTTGCAGCTCACTATGGCTGGAAGTTGGTTCAACTAGATGAAAATAATGCATTTTTGAATGGTGATTTGTTTGAAGAAGTCTATATGGACCTCCTACTTGGATATGATTTACTCAGGCCATACAAACAGGGGGAGAAATTAGTGTGCACGCTGCACAAATATATATATGGCCTGAAACAAGCCTCAAGCAAGTGGAATTCAAAGTTCACTCATTCCCTTATACGACATGGCTTCACACAGTCAAAGGCAGATTAATCGTTTTTAACAAAAGGTTCAGGATTGACTTTTGTGGCTCTATTAGTCTATGTGGATGATATTGTGATAACATGACCAAATATTGAGGTAATTAATTCTCTAAAAACCTTCTTGCACTCCCAATTTAAGCTCAAAGATCTCTGGCATTTGAAATATTTCTTGGGTATTGAAATTGCCCGAGCCTGATCAGGGATTTTCATATCACAAAGACAATATACTATGTAGTTACTTGAAGATGATAAATACCTGGACTGCAAACCAGTTAATAGCCTCATGGACACTAAACTAATTCTCAGCCAAGGGGACCTGCTCTCAGATGCCTCTCATTATAGGAGATTAATTGGGAGGCTAATATACTTAACTTTGTCAAGTCCTGATATAACATTTGCCGTACATAAATTGAGTCAATTTATGTCTCAACCAAGGATGAGACATTCGAAGGCCGTTCATCACCTGCTGAGGTACTTAAAAGGCCATCCTGGACAGGGACTTTTATTTCCTTCACATGAGAACTCCAATGCAGTAATTAACATTAGGGGATTCTCATATGCTAATTGGGGTTCATGTATTGATACTCGAAAATCCACCACTGGATTTTGTATTTTTGTTGGCAACTCAATGGTTTCATGGAAATCTAAGAAACAACCTACTATATCTCGATCTTCAGCAGAAGCAGAGTATAGAGCGCTTGCTTCAACTGTGAGTGAGATCATATGGATCGCACAATTGTTGGATGATTTTTCAGGCTCGCACCTTACCCCCAACCATACTTTATTGCGACAACAAGACACCAATTCAGATTGCTACCAACCCTGTTTTTCATGAAAGAACCAAGCACATAGAGGTTGATTGTCATTTCATACATGACAAGATTAATGTTGGAATAATCAAGCTTCTTCCTGTGAGTTCGAAACATCAACTAGCAGATCTTCACCAAGCCTTTGCCTCCTTCCACTCTCGCTCATTTGTTGTCCAAGATGTGCGTATACGACATTTACCGCACATCTTGAGGGGGAGTGTTGAAAATGAAATGATTCTTTGTGTAATTGGATAGTTAGTTTGTTAGTTAGAATAGTTATTTTCTTTCCTTTTCAGCTGGAGGATTAGTTATGCCAGCAAGGATGGTTGTTATTCTTTCTTTTCCCGCTTTTTTGCTTCCTATCTATTTAACCAGAGAAGGTTGGATTGTTTTTATTATGTAACAAAATATTTTCCCTCCAACCGTGTTATTCCTCTTAGTTTCAATAATTGTTGTAACCTGGATGTGTAGCTAGATCCATGTTTGTGTTATTGTTAGATTTCTTGTATGCTGTTAGTAGTAGAAGAATGGTTGTTTAGTGTCTTGGATTTGTTGTTTTGATCACTGTATTTCCCATATTTCCCAATATTAAGTAATGAAGTACGTGGTTAACTTAATAATTTGCTTAGCCAGTGGTATGATTGCCTGGATCGAATTATAAATGTAGCAAAAATCCCAAAACTTTTGTTGATGGTGCAGTATAGGTCCCAAACCTTCTGTACTTGGTATAGTAATGGTTCCCATACTTTTGTAAAATAAGTCAGCATAGGTCCCAAACCTGGGTAAAGTAATTCAACATAGGTTCCAAACCTTTGTCCAAGAATGCAACATAGGTCCCAATAATTCATTCTTGTACAAAAACACCAAATTATACATCAAAAAATAGAATAGAAGATATCAATAAGTTATCAACACTGCAATATATACAAAAACCATTCTCATTAGCAACCACATTACATTTTCAGCCATTCCCCAAAAACAAAACCACATTACATAGTTTCCATATATACACGCGTTCACTGTCATGGCTGTCAACTAAGCTTCTCTGCCTTCTGAAATGCTCAACCTAAGATAGAGAGAGATATAGACATTAGGGCAGGGTAAAAAGGAAGGGAAACCTTTTTTGTTTGGTAGTAGAATAGTTGGTTTTGACAATTTTGTCCATCAAGTTTTCCATTTGAGTCAAAATTCAGATTTCCCTGTTGACCGACGACGATTTGAACGGAATGTGTGATATGGACCACCGCTGCAATTACGTATAAAGGTTTGGGGCTGAGATCGCAAAATTAAAGGTTTGTGTGTAATCTGCAGCAAAATGAAAGGGTGGGGACCGGCGTTTCAATTTTCCCTAAAAGTTAATTGAAAGATACCCAAGAAGCCAAGGTGATAGATACATCAAATTTGAACCCAACCAAGTGGGTAGCGCTTCCTCTCTCACAAGATAAAGACACTATATTCGGTGAAATCCTTTCTTTTGTGGTTTTGTCAATTGAAGAAATTAAATTGATTGAAGAAAAATGCTTCCATTTTTCAATCTATGTAAATTTATGTCACATTTGAAGTTATTTATGATCACTAAAGTCTTGAGTAATTGCGCCAGTAATTACTGAAATTATTTTCTTATGATCACTCAGTAAAAGTTGCATTATGATTTCTAATATGACAGGGTTCAATCCTAATTCCTAACTCACAAATGCTGCTCATTTGGCGTAATGGCCCCCATTAAATTATAATTTATTTTTCTCTTTCTTTTTATCAACCGCACATTCTCCAATAAAATAATATTACATATAAACCCAAAAAATTTTACTTTTTTTAACTACACATTCTCCAAAAAGTTACTATTCTCTCTCATTATAACGAGGAATAATGGTGGTCAAACAGGGGCTCTTGTCGTTTGATTACACATTAATGCTTAACAGTGCAACGTATGTCTTAACTTTATTGTTTTTAACCATGTGATAATCAGTATGATCGTTAAAAACTTAACTGACTATTACTTTCAAAAATAATCCCAAAAGTAATCAAAAACTTCAGTATCAAACAAATCCAATCCAATTACAATACCTGACAGCCATGTTCTTCATCAAGCAACAAAAGTACAAAGAATGGTTGGCTTCCTGGGTTTTTGGATCTTCTCAAATCTTAATAAATGCCTACGACAATGGAGAATGAACCTTATTTTCCCAAAGCATGGGGAAATCATGTGCACGTTTCGGAACCACATGCTTATGCCACTTTTGTAACTCTTCCCATCACTTTCCCCACATGCTAATCCTATTTGTAAATTTTATACAAAGTATCTCACTCCTCTCTAATTTCAAAATATAGCGCATCCTTAAAATCTTCTATACATATGGTATGTCGACTCATCGATGAAGGATAAGTGATAATTTAATCCACACATAATTAAAAAAGAAAGCAAAAACTAAATATGTAACTTATCATACTTATCAGTCTTATTCCCTTTGTCTCACCAAAAGTAAGTATTAGGGCAGGCAAAAATGATGGGTTTAGTTTTTTCTGTCTTACCATTTTCTTTTCCTTTACCTGAGAACCAAAGAAATTTAAAAGAAAACTAAACAGCATCCATTCATTCAAGATTCACACAAAGGTGTGCCCAGATTATTTCGAATTCTCTACCGTTTGTGGAATTAAAAGGACCTAACAATCTCTTCGGACATCATTAGAACTTGGTCCATCGAGAAATATGATAGATGTTCCACAGGGGCCACGATCACGCAGAATAATATTAAAGTAGCAGAAGCTAAAATAATGAATGAGAGGTAGAGCTTAAACTCCCAAAACAAGCCGTCCATTTTGTCTACTTTTCATTCTTTTCTACCAACTGAACAGAATCTTCCCACCTTTGCAGGAAACCCCCACCCCATCACCCCCACACACATATATATACTATACAGATTCAGAAGGTTTGCAAACCATATCGAAATATCTTCTAACTCTTTTCTTTGTTTTCCCATAATCCTACGAACTTTTTATTCTCCAACACACTTGAATCCTTCTTTCACTAATATAAAGTATCCTTATGGAAAAAAATGCTCAATTCTTGGGATTTTGTGCTTTTCTTCTCATTATAATCCTGTGTCAAGAAATATTTTACATTGAGGGAAGGCATTTGAAGCCTAAGCCATGCAAGAAATGTGAAAAGGAACATGAGAAGTCTTTGCAAGCCGTGGCAAATGGCTGTTGCATGTATAATGGCGGCGCACGGACAAGTAAGGCTGAATATGTAGAGGATTTTCGACCCACCACACCGGGCAACAGTCCTGGCATTGGCCATTCACTCCATAACTAGGATTCTATCCTTCTGAATTACAAGTCCTACCTTATAAAATTTGTTGTAAGGCAAATAAATTTCTAAGCTGTATTAGTTTCTGAATTGTATATAAATTGTTGTTTTTCAGTTGCAAATGGAAAGGATGGAAAGAGAACCATTAAATTGAGACAATAGAAAGCAAACAAGAATAAAATTCAACATTGACACACGTAAATATAACTTCTTGTTATTCAGTTGCAAATGGTAAGGCCGTAAAGAGAACCATTGATTTGAGAATAATAATAATAATAATAATAAAAGAATAAATTCAACTTTGACACATTCCACTTTTAGAAAATATCCTGAGATGGTCAAAGCTTGTGTCAACAATCTGCATACATTGTCATAGTAAATCTGTGATAGAAAGCACATAACATGTATAATAGTAAATTTAGACATGCACTAGACATAATATCATAAGACAACTATTCGGAGTTATCTTTATTAAATATATGAAGTCAAAATGATAATATTGTGTATCTACTGAACAAATGATTAAATAAAGAGTTAGTTGAAAAGTAATCGAAACGAATAAATGTAAACCCTTGAGATAATGATCTTAAAAAGTGGAAATCCAACCTAGTTGTCTTAAAACCTCGGTTCAAAGGGATAATCTAATTGTAAAAACTCGATCACATCACTGTGAAAGTTACCTCCTATTCATGATGTACCAGTGATGTTTGTAAGAAAAAGGATAAGCAATATGTTTTTAATAATTTTTATGCCCTGAGAATTTGAACAAAGTAATGCAAATTACTCTATAAGAAATCGACTATATGAAAGAGAAGTGAGACTGCTTCTTAGGGAACTTTTTGGGGTTCAATTCATAAAAACTCTCACAGAACCAAATAATGTTTATGGACACAAATATAATAATGAGAATTGAATTATCTTAAGAATATTCATGTGTCAAGTATATGTTTTATATAAAAAACACAACAATTTAATGATATCGTGTCTATTGGTTAGTTAGTAAAGTGTGATCATAAGGGAATTTTTAAAGGACAATGCCTACCTGGACATTGAACTAATTATCAAGTATTTGTGTATTATGTGATCTCTATTAATTTTCATTCATGTGGGAAATTGTTATAAAATGATATGATCCTAGCTTAATTTTGAGTAGAACTCACTTCTTCGTCGTGAAAGAGTAGATTTGTGTTCATAGTTAGAATCTTTAAATTGTACATTTACATGATCAATATGATACTCGGGTGTATAAAGCCAACACTTGTTTTAAATATTGTCACATCTTTTAAAAATGTATTCATATATAACATAGCGTCCATTTGCAAGGAGTGCAAATCGCAAACTAGATTAGCATACTGACCATTGAACTAATGTGAGAACGTGATCTGCGAACAAAAATGTCGAGCCGAAATTTTTCATGTTAAGTCCAAATTATAATTGACAATTTCCTTAGTCAAAATCAAGTTCTAGTTGAATTGCATTAGGAGTTTATCAAGTTATAATCAAAACTAAAATATGAGTTATAGAATACTAATTAAAGTCAAAAGAGTTGGGTTGGTAATATAGTCCTTGAAAGAGTTCAAGAAGATTACATATGATCATTGGAATGTATTTAGAAGTCCAAAAAGTGTCAAAGAGCCGTATGAGTTATACTCCAAATTCTTAATCATAATTTGCAAAGCATTTTTCACATAGAAAAAAATGGAATTTGGATAAAGCTATTTATAGAATAAGTGTAGCAATTTGAGTTAATTTTTCAACTTATTTTGAATCACTTCAGTCAAATAGCTAAAGAAAACGTTATGATAAAAAAACCAACGAATGTTTGGCTATTGCTCGCCTGTCACTTGCTTGGAGCTCGACGACAGGTCGATGTCCAAGATTCTATTTTGTTTCAAACACTTGATTTTTCAATCTATATCCTACCCTATAAACGTACAAAATGATGTTGAATCAGATTTATTCCATAGATATCAATTTTTTGATAATTCAAAACATTCATTGATTCCAAAATTCAACCACCACATATTACTTGATCCATAAATTCTTCCAAATCCTATTTTGTTAATCAAACCATATTATTTCATATAAAATCACATATCAATACACATAAGATTTTTTTATAAAACATCAAACCACCTAATCCACTGGAGATAAATTGATATGAGGGAGTGAGAGCTCTTGCAGAAGCACAAATTTAGGAAGACTAAGGTGAGATACCAAGAGTCGGGATCTGACGTCAAAAGCAAACAGTCCAGGAGGCTAAGGTATAAGCTAAGAGTCGAGATTTGTTTCAAAGGAGCACACCTCCAGTAGGATCAAGAGAGATTGCAGGAATTGAGGTTGGAAGTTCTACGGGGTAGATATATCTAGACCGTACTGTAAGTTGTTTCGATTTATAGTGAATTATTAACTGACAAAGTGTCCTTTGCTCAAGCTTCTATTGCACCTTTAGAAAGGAAATCGGCATTTAGGAAGTGCCCTGAGTACTCAGTTGGGGTTTCTCCGTGATCATCTTTGGTGTTGTTCATTGCTTTAATTATTTATTGTGGTATTCAACCTTAAGATAAATTGACTTGTTTGACTAACCATCTAGGAACAATTAAAAATTACTTTGATTTTAATTGTGTAATTCCGCACCGTGTCTAACTAATTTAAAACTTTCATTTCACTTAGTTGGATCTATGTTTTGCACCTTGCTCAATATTATTTCTGTTTATTTCTAATCTGCCCAGCTTCTATAACAGCTTCAATGCCTGGAACTATTGTGGTTAATGGCTTGCTTGTAAAAACCTTGTTAAATGCGGAAATTAACACTCATGGATTTTATAATGAAACCGTTTTTTTCAGTCCAACATACGGCTTTAACACATTCTGTAATCTCTTTTCCCTTTTGAGTTTCTTTTACCTCATTAATGTTCTTAAGAGTATTTGAAGTTCTTGGTGACGATTTTTAGACAAGGTCCAGTTCGTCGGGGTAGAAGCTTGATGTTGAACTTCTATTGATTCCACCATTGTACCTTGGGATAGTCACCCAAATAAACCTCAAACACCTATAGGACACGAATTTGTTTTAAAAACATTGTGTACACAAGCCCCAATATGCTAATTCTATCTCTATTAATAATTTCTTTTCCTTCAATTTGTTTCTCTTAATAATTTTTTTTGTTCATTTAATATACATATTTTATACAACATATAGGCCGTTTAGTTTGGAATGATTTGGTCATAGTGGGATTTGAAGATCTTAAGGAAATTCTGTATTCTTTTACTTTTCATGTGTGCATTCTATCATTATTGTGGAATTGCTCATCATCATGGGATTTGGACTTGAGTTAATAATCTAACCACGTTATCATGTCTTGCACTCCTTTCATAGTCTTTACATAAAATACCTAAATTTAAGCAATCTTTAAAATTAATTACTTCCATATTCCTCACAAAATGAGTTTATTAGGAAAAAATGACCTCTAATTAGGTCAACACATGGACATGCCAATATATATTCACACTAATAATTCTATTCCGAAACTATAATTTTGAGATATATATGAATATCTTACGAGGGATTTTTATACTTTATTTGTGAGATAATTACATAATACACTTTAAATTGTACGAGAAAAGTTGACACACGGGAGTGTAAGACTGTATGCCCCAATTGCGTCGGTTGATAAAATATTATATTACTGGGACAAATGCCCGAAACAAGACCATTCTGCACTGAATTTGTGGTCAAAAAATTGAGAAGACCAGTCAAAAGCTAGGTATGAAAGTGCATGGACCATGGAGGCCATTAATTACTTAGTGCTCTTAATTTGAATGATTATCGTCAACCCCACTTTATTTGGCTCTCATATTAAGTTTTTAATTAAGGTGAAGATCGTCGTTTAGCTGAAAAGAAAGAGACTAAGGCTATTAGCGCTTGAGATTTGATGGTTCCTCCGAATTAGTGCTTAGATTATTTTTTCCATTTCTATTTTAGGGTACGTCCCACACGGAGACAGAGCCTGGTGGATCATTTTATTAGAGAGATATGGTAAGTGAAATCTTGAGATTGTGTGCGGGAAGAAAGATCCCTTGACGTTCTTTTTAAGATTCTAACTTCCACAAATCTTAAATTTTAAATTTATTAACAATACAAAGAGCTGCTTTTACACATACACACACAGAGGAGTTTTACTATTCGTCCAGGACCACGTGGACCATGGACGACAAGCGCCACCTATTGGCTGGGAGTCTGCATGGGCGCCACATGCGTCTTTGGAGAGACTCTCTAGCAAAACTCTATACACAACGATCAATTAAAATGTGCATTTTCTCTTGACGCATGAATGTGAATTGTTCATGATCAAATTAAATTATAAACAGTTAAATTATACAATGAATAAATGAATACTACTTATGGATTTTACGAATTGCATGGATAGAAAGTCATTCGTGATTAAAAATAATTTATAAACATGAGCTGAATCACAGTTTTAATATGCATTAGGTCGTCATAATATTTGCTTCCTATATAAAGCGTATTAAAGCTAGCCACTTCTCGTGTAGAAACTAGAAAGAAACAGATAAGAGGCATGAATCAAATGCATTGTAATCAGTCTTCTTCGTTATAGTCAAATCCTACTGTGACAAGTAGCCTGAGTTCTTTTTTTCTTTTTGGGTTTGTGTAACAAATTAATCTCAATACTCTAGGATGTCTAAGTTTTGTAATTCTATTTTAAAAATTCAACTTTACTAAAATGAATAGTCTAATTCATACGAGCTAATTATTATTTTTATATTTAAACAATATGGAATTATATAGTATGCAAGATGATTAGCCGCTATGAAAACAAAACTCTTGAAATTCGATTGCTGATCATTAGAGTTTTTTTAGATGAGTAAGTTACTCGTTTGAACTTTTTGAGTATTGATATTATTAAACCTCATAAATTGATCTTATGCCCCGATTTGGTAGTAGATTTTGATAAAATGTGTAATTGAAAAGTTATGAGTCCATGAAATCTGTAATTTAAATTTATTATTGATTTGATATTTTAATTTAATTTTAATCCAAACCAAACCAGGGTTATATGTTGATTACTGATTCATATTTAATGTAGGTGAGATATTTGTTGCATTGAATTACAACAAACAAACTACTACACATCTCTCTTCAATATTATTGAGTACAATTAACCAAAATGATAAAAGAATACATTTCACAGGCGAGTTTAATGTGCATCTCTTTCTATATGTATGTATGCTTGTGTATGGTACGTTTCATATTATATCCGAGTGCAATGAAGGGCCCATTGAATGTATTTCCCTTCCCTCTATATATTGCATGAGCTTGAAGCCATTTTAGGTCATGAAATACAGTCTGCTAAAATGACAAAGAAAATGCTTCTGCTATCAGCCTTGTTTATTTTGCCGATGATTTATTCTCTGAGACTTGCCTCTGGCGATAACCGACTCGATAGAGGGATGAAGAAAATGGGAGAGGAGTTGCCATTGCCGGAGAAGAAAGTGGAACTTTTGCATGGCATACATAAACATGTAAGTTTAAGGCAACACAGAAAAGAGTTAAGAGAGAGATTCAATCCCAAATTGGTTGCAAAATTGGAAGGTTCAAAGCCAACAGCACCAGGGCATAGCCCAGGTATAGGACATCATGTATAATTGAATTTCCATTTAGAGGAAAAAAAAAATTCTGAATTTCAAGCTTTTGTTCTTGTCAAGAATATGTGGTGTAAATTTGTGGGATTTCGAGTTGAAATTATTTTGTACTGTGTGGACTAAATAATTAGCGTGACTTGCTGTATAATATTAAATGGTATGTAAAGCACGTGTGTAATTGGAAATTTATATATATTGGTCATAAAATGAAGTTTTTATACTTATTTATTAGAGGCTTTATTTTGATTGTTTGATGTTTCAATGAGCACGTTGGGATGAATGAATAACTCCGTATATAAAAATACATTGAAATATTATCTTTTGTATTTTCTTAAAATGGTACGTTAAAATTACACCTACTAACTTAGAAGCAAGTTATTATTAGTTTAGAAAACAAATAGTAATCGTATTCCTCGTGGTGCAAATCATATTTTCAAATAAAATAATGTAAATAATCTATTGACCGTAGACAAATATGTGTGAAGAAAATAATCCAAATTCAGTGTATACTTATAGGGTTGCTTCCGTACTATAAATAGGGATGAGCAATATGTCCAATATGCTAATTAAAATTGTTGGT
>CAIGRP010123366.1:0-41413 GCA_903798385.1 Fraxinus cuspidata | reverse complement strand
GGATTGATGATTTTGAATAAACTGAAATGTTTTGGAAAGAATGACATTGAAAGTCTTAAATTTTGTGAAGATTATGTTGTTGGAAAACAAATTAAATTGCCTTTCAAAACTGGAATTCACAAATCCACTTCTATTCTTCAATATCTACAAGCAAACTTGTGGGGGCCTACTTATGTAAATACCTTAAGTGACTTCAAATTTTACTTATTGATTGTGGATGATTTTTCAAGAAAAAATTGGACTTTTCTTTTGAAGAATAAATTTGATACTTTACAAAATTTCAGGAATGGAAACTTATGATTGAAAATCAAACTAATAAGAAGATAAAAACACTTAGAATAGATAATGATTTGAAATTCTATAATCATGAGTTTGATTCTTTTTGTAAAGAATGTGGGATTTTAAGACATAGAACCGTAACATACACTTATCAACAAAATGGTATTGCTGAGAGAATGAATAGATTCTTATTGGAAAAGGTGAGATGTATGTTAGTTTTAATCTTCCAAAATTTTTCTGGGGAGAAGCCATACAAAATGCTACTTATCTGATAAATAGAATATCTTCAAGTGTTATTGATTTTCAAAATCTGAACACTTATGGTCAGGAGAGTCTCCAAACTATTTCAAACTTAGGGTTTTTAGATATGCTGCTTATGTTCATCAAGAAGCAGGCAAACTAGAACCCAAGTTTCAAAAATGTGTTTTTCTGGGTTATGGAGAAAAAACTAAGGGTTATAGACTTTTGGTAAGAGAGAAAAATGGCTATAGAGTCATTATCACCAGAAATGTTGTTTTTTATGAGAGTCAGTTTCCCTGTAAATCCTCTTCAAGTCAGAACATTGAACATCCTAACTTTGTTAAAGAAACAGTGCTAGAAAATCAAGAACAGTGTCAAACTGAACCTGAAAATTTGATTGAGGTGGAGTCTACTCAATCTAAAACTAATCAGTCTAAAAATGAATCTGAAGCTGAAGAAATTTTTCAAGATACATCTCTGAAAAATTTCCAATTGGTCAGGGATAGGGCTAGAAGAATTAGGATACCCTCTACCAGAATTAACAATGATGAATTTGTCACCTTCTATTATGAGTTGGAATCTGTTAATTCTGAACTTGTAACATTTGAAAAGGCTATTAACAGCAAATATTCTAAACTTTGGCTGGAAGCCATGCAAGGAGAAATGGATTCTTTACTTAAAAACAAGACATGGGTCCTTGTTGTTAAACCTAAGCATCAAAAGATTGTTGACTGTAAATGGGTTTATAAGATTAAAAAAGATGAAGCAAATACCTTGGGAAAAAGATATAAAGCCAGACTTGTAGCAAAAGATTTTACACAAAGAGAGGGTATTGATTAAAATGAAATTTTCTCACATGTTGCAAAATACGCTTCGATCAGAATCTTACTAGCCTTAACAGCTCACTTTAACTGGGAGTTAGACCAGCTTGACGTTAAGACTGCTTTCCTAAATGGTGATCTTGAAGGAACCATTTATATGCATCAGCCAATAGGTTTTGATTTGAATTCAAAATCCGAACATGTTTGTTTGTTAAAGAAATCTCTTTATGGCCTAAAACAGGCTCCAAGGCAATGGTATAAAAGATTCTACTCTTATGTTTAGAACTTGGGATTCTCTAAAAGTAATTTTGATTCCTATTTTTTCTTCAAAGGGTCAGGATGACCTGAATCTGTTTATCTCTTGTTATATGTTGATGATATACTTCTTGCCTGTTAGAATAGATCTAAAATTGACTTTGTCAAAAATAAACTCAAAACTGAGTTTGAAATGAAAGATCTAGGGCGAGTTAAGAAAATTTTAGGAATGGAAATTAAAAGGGAAAGGAAAAGCTGTGTTTTGTATGTGAATCAAAGTTCTTATGTGAAGAAAGTACTTGAAAAGTTTGTTATGACTGAATGCAAATCTGTAACTCTACCTATTGCAAACCATTTTAAATTTTCTAGTGAGCAGTCACCTAAAACTGTTGATGAATATGATAGAATGTGTAAAATATGTTATGCTAATGATGTTGGCTCTATTATGTACCTTATGATATGCAACATACCTGACCTAGCTCATGGAATAAGTAACCTTAGTAGATTTATGACTAATCCTGGTGAAACACATTCGCTGGCTATTAAAGGATGATAGGTATTTAAAGGGTTCAACTGATTTGGGCTTAAAATTAAAAAAATGTAATGAAGGTGCTACCTTAAAGGGATACACAGATTCTGACTTTGCATGTGATTTAGATAAAAGAAGATCTACATCTTCATATGTTTTTACCCTTTATGATGGATGTGTTGGTTGGAAATCACAATTACAAAATATTGTTGCACTCTCTTCCACATAAGCTGAATATATTGCAGATTGTGATGATGTTAAAGAAGGATTGTGGTTGAGAGATCTTTTAAATGAATTTGGTTTTGTATGCTATTAAAGAAGGACTATGGTTGAGAGGTCCTTTAAATGAATTTGGTATTGTAAATGAAGTGGTTAGGATTTATATTGATAATCAAAGTGCTATTTACTTAAGTAGAAATCTTGTTTTTCTTGATAAGACCAAACCTGTTGACATTAACTTTCATTTTGTTAGAAATATGTCTAAAAAAGGTTTAATTAGTTTAGTCAAAATTCCAACTGAATTCAATCCTGCTGATTTTGGCACTAAGGTGTTGCTTTTGAACAAATTCCGAAACTGTTTGAAAATGTTGAATATGGTCTGAAGGTAATGAATTCTATTAAGTTTTACATCTGCTTTATTTTTGTTTTACCCAAATCTGATTGTTTTTTTTTTTTTTGTAGGTATGTTAGAGCAAATGAAACTAGTAAATTTAGTTTGAATACACAAAAGAATACTCAGAATAGTTCGGCAAGGTGTAGATTGTTGGTTTGGGCTGCCTCTCTATTCTGGTTTGAGATGTCTCTCTTATTTACTGTGTTGGGCCTTGCTGTATTGTTTGGGTCACTAGTTTGCTATTTTATTTAATGGTGTAATCTTGGCTTTACACTGGCATATCTTGGACCGTTGGATGAAGTAATTTGGAGTTACTTTTATAACCCACTTTCTGGACTATTCGATTGATTTTTTATTATTTCACTTTCTAGAGTTTTCTCTTGTTCTTCTTTCTCGAGCGTTTTCTCTCCGTTTTCAGTTCTTGAGATCTTTTGATTATGATATTTGTAATATCTTAGTGATATTGTTAAGTGTGTTGTGTATACACTAGTATAGTAGAGTGAATACTTGTATATGATAGGTTAAAGGAAAACTTAGTGAAGACATCGAAGATCTCTTCATACATTTGTTGTACTGTACTTTGTGATTCTTAATGGATTTAAGTTATATTTACGTGGTAGATGCTCAACGGGTGAGTAGGTTTTAAGCTGAACATCTGGGTCCAAAGGGGCGAAAATTCCTTTGTGTTAATTCGTTTCTGCAATTTACTTTATGATTTCTTGGTTTGTTTGTGAAAATTCGATTATGAGACCAACACTATGCATACAAATGGCTCATTTAAGATATAACTTTAGACAAAAATTTCTTTTACCCACATTGGAGAAGATAAAATGCGCCAACAACTAACATGGCACAAGTCAAGCCATCATTGTTGACAATTCAACAATTATTGGATTATCAACATTGACATCTTAACTTGTTGACGTGACATTGCCACGTTAGTTGTGAACACAATAAACTCTTGCCTGTTGTAAACAAGGGATCACCCCTATAACTTTAGGTGCATGTTGAGTATGTCCGCAGTATTGCATTAGGCTTTTTAGCATCCAAAATTTCTAAGTTCTGAAAGACACAGTCACACGTTACCTCAACAAAAATGTATTGAGAAAAATGAGTGATTTGTGTGTAGATGTATAATAAATTAACATAACAAATATAAACAATAATCATAAGTAATATAATTCTCCTTCTATGTGTACTACCACATGAAGATAAAGTACGAGTTTTTATCGAGTTGACAAAATAATATAATATAGAATATATAGGGAGGATTTTTTTATTTTTTATTTTTGAATTCAATTTATGCTTTTTTGTGTTGTTTCAAACAATGAAATCACTAACTTCTATAGGGACCAATTTTAACCCCACATTCATGTAAAATTAAGCCATTTAATCAAGGTTTTAAATTTGAATTAAACCTGAAAATTTAAAACAAAAACTGAATATTAAAAATATATTAATTTTTGAAATTATGTTGCAACAAAATGGTGCTGTCTGCCGAAAAAAGACAATTGACAGTGTGGTACCAATGAAGCTGTTCTTCGAGAATGTCGTTGAAACTGGAAAACCTTTGTAATACTCGCCAACAATTCCAACCCTGTCTGGCCAGTGACAAAAAAGAAACCAATTTGGAATAAATTTTTGATAGATTAAGAAGATACTACCAATAACTGGAAACCTTGTCGTGACAATCAAACTATGAAAGTTTTTCATCTTATATAAACATGCCCATAACCAAGGAATTAATCAATAGCACCCCAAATTATTTCTGCCAAATTTGCTTATTTTCTCCAGGCTCTTTTCATGGGTTCACCACCACCATTTGTACTTCCTCCTAACCTAATTCCCGACGATGCCAACCCGCCATGGATGAGCAAAGCCGACAACGCATGGCAACTAACCGCGGCTACACTAGTCGGCTTACAGAGCGTGCCGGGGCTTATTATCTTATACGGTGGCGCTGTGAAGAAGAAATGGGCTGTGAATTCAGCTTTCATGGCGCTATATGCTTTTGCATGCGTTCTTGTTTGTTGGGTTTGCTGGGGATACAGACTCTCTTTCGGAGATGAACTGATCCCCGTTTGGGGCAAGATTAATGTGGCATTATCTCAACATTATTTACTTGAACAAGGATTTTCTGGCAAGTTTCCAAATGCAACAATGGTGTTTTTCCAGTTTGTTTTTGCAGCAATTACGTTGATTTTAATTGCTGGCGCTTTACTGGGAAGAATGAATTTCTATGCGTGGATGCTGTTTGTTCCTCTGTGGCTTACTTTTTCTTACACCATTGGAGCTTATACTATTTGGTCTCTTAATGGGTGGCTGGCGTTGAAGGGGATGATAGATTATTCCGGCGGTTATGTTATCCATTTGTCCTCTGGAGTTGCTGGTTTCACAGCTGCATATTGGGTACGTATGGGAACTTAACCAGCGATTTTCAACACGTCCCTTCATGTGTAGGGTAAACCAATTTTTCAACAAAAGTCTCACCTGTGGACAATATAAATTTTTTTGGCTATGATGTCACGTTAAACTATTTCATTTAAAAATTTAAGATATTTGAGGGGGAAACACGGCCATAACGGGTCATATTTATCTTTCCTTCAAAAGCACGAGGCTGGCAGAACTATATGGTAACAGTTTATTTTGTGATTTTCAGGTTGGTCCTCGTTTGGCAAAGGACAGGGAAAGATTTCCACCGAACAACATCCTGCTAATGTTGGCTGGGGCAGGTCTATTGTGGATGGGGTGGACTGGATTCAACGGAGGAGACCCTTATGCTGCTAATATTGATGCATCCTTGGCTGTTTTAAACACTCATGTTTGTGCTGCTACAAGTTTATTAACCTGGCTCATTCTTGATGTTCTGGTTTTTGGAAAAGCTTCCGTAATTGGAGCTGTTCAAGGCATGATCACTGGTTTAGTTTGCATCACTCCAGCTGCAGGTAATTCATTTCTCAAACCCGTCAAACCCTGTTTGACCTAAAGCTCTTAGACAGTAGTTCAATGTGTCATGGGAACGCACAAAAGTCTTACGTTCTATAAGCCCTTCATCCGAGTTGCATGTTAAGGGACATTTGGAGCCCCTCTAAATTTTTAGACGAGGTGGTTGACGATAACATTAATCCAGTTGGCGATGTGGTGTGTGGAATTCTCTTTATAAATTTAGCCATTATATATCAGATTTTTAGTAGATTTTGAGGAAAAAAAATAAGGAATTGTGTGGTCTATATGATATATTGAAGGTCCCAAATTCTGAAATTTTTGATTCGTATGGAAGAAGTCAAGTTGAAGTTGTACTAATACTCTTAGATGAGGTAATTCAACATACCGCAAGTACCACCAAAGTAATTTTTCATTGAATGAGAGACATAATGTAATCATAAAAGCCAAATTAAAGCAAATTTGTATAAGAAATCATGATTTTCTTGATATAAATGTTAGTTCATGCGTATAGGTGTTGTACATGGATGGGCAGCCATAATAATGGGAATGTGCTCGGGCTCAATTCCATGGTTCACAATGATGGTGGTGCACAAGAAATCTGAGCTTCTTCAAAAAGTCGACGACACGATGGCGGTGTTCCACACGCATGCCGTTGCCGGAACCCTCGGAGGACTTCTCACCGGTTTATTTGCAAACCCTAAATTATGCAATTTGTTCTATGGAAAGTACGGCCAATATGTTGGCCTATTCTATGGCATCCACATGAAAGACTACCACAATGGTTTCAGACAAATAGGACTTCAAATTCTTGGGGTGGTGTTTGTAATTATTGTTAACATTATCAGTACAAGCCTAATATGTCTTCTAGTACGACTCATCGTGCCTTTAAGGATGTCCGAGGAAGACATGGAGGTTGGGGACGAAGCTGCTCATGGCGAGGAAGCTTATGCCATTTGGGGCCAAGGAGAAAGGAGTGAGAATTCACGGTTATCAACCTATAATGATATGGAAATCGGGGAAGCTAAGTCCTAGAATCACGTTGAAATGACATCAACAATGTCTTACTAGATAGAAGATTTCGAGTTCGCTAAAATTAATGTCGTCAAAAGTACTTATTGCATGTCTTTTCTTGTTCTTATTCTCTTTGACGTCATTGAATGGAAAGAATATTCCTTTTGCTTGATTTTACCAATTTCATTGTCTGAAAGTTCAACGTAAGTGGTGCATGCTACGTACTCTTTAGGATGTAATCTAGGAAAGGTTGAAAATAAAATGCACAAGTTTGATGTTATTTGTCTTATTGTAATATTCTCATGAACTTATTTAAAATTAAGTGATTACCCGTTTATCATTAATTTTCATTAATCTATTTTCTTGCAATGCTAAAAAGTGGCGCATGTTGCGTATCATTTTCAAAGTATGAAAATATATCTATTTAAGTTCTAGAGAATAAAGTTAACAATATGATAATAACTATTCAATTGATTTTGATTTTATCTAGCCTTACCCAATAGAACTGGTTCGTCATGGGCGGGGAGAGCACCTAAAGGATTGTTTCACCAAACATGATCACACCCCGACCCAAGCATTTTAACGATCCCTCTCGGCTCAACACTATAGCTCTCTGGTGTTTCATATACCGCGCAAACAACAACATCGATATAGGGAGCTTCAACATGGGTTCTTATCGTAGCTAAAGCTCGAAATTCTGTCATTAATTCACTAGCGATAAAAAAAACTTCGCTAAAGCTCCTTCGATAACTTGGGGACGCCTTGGTAATAGATTGCAATATGAGAAAGAAGGTTCTAAGAAGATGGTAAACAAACTTACATAGAGAGAAGTGTTCTTGATTTTCAAAAATTAGGTAAAAATTCACATAGAAAGTAACCATTATATACTCAAATTTAATCTTTGTCGATCAACTTTACTTCTATTTTAAAGTTAGGAAGCAACTCGAACAATAAGTGAGAGATCGACTATGCATATATAAATTTTCGACAAAATAAATTTATTGACTTGAGCACCATTAGAAATTTTAAGCATCCGAATAATAATTTACAAGTTTTAAATTAGCACTTTTATAAATATTAATATTGATTAATTAATATTATGATTATGCACTAATCAATAATTAATGTTGGGGGGGGGGGGTAGGGAGAGATTTGACTAATTGTCTGATTTAATTGATATGCCCTAAGATTTATCATAACATGAAATCTTTCTTTGTCGGGGATCTTTGGGTCAATTAATATTTTATTTCTTTTAAGATTTGATTGAGTGACTTTAAGATTTAATTAATTTCAAAGCCAACCCAAAAAGACGTCGAGGAAAAGAAATAAAAATGCTAGGTTTGGGTTTGGATTCCTAAAATTGACAATTATTAATGTCCGAAATCAATTTTCGACTCCCAACTTTCCTACTCTAATTAGCTCTCTTGTCATTGATGGTTTTATTGTCGTCCAGCTCATATGATTTTTGTTATATATGTGACAAAAATCCATGATGTTGTCGCTAGAAAATTTGTCTACTAACTATGGTGGACAAATGAAAGAAAATTAATGATTTTAAAATGAGAAGAACATCTTTATAATATAAAACAAACATAAATAAAGATGGAATATGCAAAAATTCATGGACCTAAATTAGTACTACTTTTGAGTTGTGAAGCATGAGCATCGATTCTTGAATTATCAATTACAACGCAATCAAGAATAGCCCATATTTTAATTGGAAAAAGAGAGAGAGAGAGAGAGAGAGAGGACCATATTATTTGCTACAAGAGATCAACAATCTAGTATAGGATGAAAATGATATGTGCAACATAATGATGATATCCACATAACATAATACGGCGATTGTGGAATTTGTAGTGACGTGTCAACGCAAATTGTTATATATGTGTGTTTTTATTTAATACCTCTAATATTTTCGTCCAATATTAAGAAAATATGTGTCACGCATGTATAGCCATGGATATAAAAACTCAAAGCTCAATTACATTGGAGCCATTTCAATTCGTGTTTAGCTCTTGACATTTTTTTCCATACAATTTTTGACATTTGTTAAAGAGGCTCAATGACCATTTTTCTTTTGTCAAAAAGGATTCAAAAAAATGACCAACTTTGAAACCCAAGCTTAAAACATCATTTTTCAAGTCCAAAAGCAATATGAACAAGAGAAATAAATAAACGATTGTGTGATGGTGTTGAAACTCTAATTATTCGGAAAAGTAATATTTTTTGAAAAATCAAAACTTTCATAAAAGAATTCAGCTTTGGGCACGCCTTAATTAACTTTCTAACATGAACAAACGGCTATTTTCCCCGTCAGTTATTTTCCTTTCCTTTTAATGCCCTTGAACTCGAAGTTCAATTGACGAAGTTGCTTCACGAAATTGAAGATATTTTGGAAACCAAAAAAGAGATTGCATAAGTTCCACACCATCATACAAGAGCTCATTATATTTTCAAAGTCCGCATTTTTTGCTAAGCTTAAAAAGTTTTACAAGTAAATTTTGAAATAAAAATATTATTGGTATCCATTTTTTTTTACAGTTAAAAATAAGTTACTTTTAAATAAGTAACTTCTCTATGTCATAACATACTTAATATAAATAAATATTAAGCTACTTAAAATAATTTGTAATTATTTTTGAACTCACCAAACATGGGGAGACAAATAGGGAAGTAGGAAATAAAAAGCCTAGTCACTTTTTGGTTGCGTTCAACTCTGGAATCCCAAGTCCAGGTTTTGTGCATAAAAGCTTAAACCTCACTTATCTTTCACACCTGTAAATTCATTATTATTTCCATTTCTTTCAGATCTTTCCTATATATATGCTGCACATGTTTTTCCTTTTTTTTAACCAAATATACCTTTGAAATTCAAGATTTTTTCTAATATCGAATGGAAGAGGTTTTTTGTGTGTGAATGTATATAGATTTAATCCTTTTGAAGAATGTTAGTATTCTATTCTTTTCTTGAAAATATTATTGGGTAAAATGGTTGAAAGTTCTTTCTTTTTCCATTGTGTCCACTAGAATTGATTCTCTAAATTTGCATTATAAGACCAAAGACTGACTCTTTTTGGCTCAAGGGTCATTACTGAATTTATGTGTCTATTGATGTGTGTGGATTCTATGTTCTCATAAAGATTATTGCTTTTTTATTTTATTTTATGTCCTTGTGCTTCATTTTCAATGGTTCCTTTCTTTTTCTGAATATCCTTTTGTAGGTAGTTCAAGATGGTGTGTAAATGGTGTATGCCAATACTAGACTCTGGAGTTTTGTCTTATTCTTTCCATTTGCACCCTCCAGAATAAGTATAAATAGGGATTACTAGTTGTGTATTTTATTCATTGCAGGAACTCTTTGTAATCGCTGCAAGTGGGATTCTTCTCCATCGCACATTTATCTGAGTCGAAAATGAGCTTCAGTAGCTCTGCTGAAGGTCTAATTAATTCTTATTCTCCTTTTAATTTGTATGTACTCTTAGTTGTTTAAGTAATAATATTTTGAAAATTAAGGAAAAACGTATAGCACGATTTTATATTGACCTTCAAATTTATTAGGAAGCCAAACATCTAGAAGGGCATTTGAGTTTGGAAGGACTCATGTCGTCAGGCCAAGAGGGAGACACGAAGCTACAATCGTTTGGCTTCATGGCCTCGGTGATAAAGGCTCAAGGTATAACAATCTGCTTCAGTCATATAACGAATGGAGCATACAATTTTTTCTTTCTTGATTGATAAGGTGTCCCAAAGCACTTATCATTAATTATGTTCATATTGAAATGCATGAAAGAATCTACTTGCAATTGCTAGATGGTGTTTCACTATAATGATTGTGACTCCATTGAATAAGTGTAGAACTTCAACATCGTTGATGTGATTGTTTTGGAGGTTTTATTGTTTGCTCAGATTAGTTACTTTCAACTTCACTTCATAACTTAACACTCAAGTGTCAGATTCATCTCATTTAATCACACAGAAATACTTGAGAGACTGTCCAGCTTTTTTTTTTCCCCCGATCTTGTTAAGTTCTAGAAGATTCTTATTCTCATCATTTAAAGAAGTCAAACCGTTACTTGAACTGAATAATGGTGCTACTTTGTAAGATTTTGAGGTGGACTCATGTCTAGCACCTTAATATATAGCAGATGTAGAACAGGGGACCACTTCCTCACTAGCCATGTTTTTCCGTTTTAACACCATGGCATGGTATTAAGATCTTTCTGAGTTAATTAAATCAACGGTATGATACGATTGGTTGTCATTTATTGAGAAGCCTATATACTTTCTTTATCTTATAATTAGCATATTTTGTTATTATAATCGTTGTTTTCAAAGATTTCTTCTTGCTAATGTGGTCCCAGTAGGCATAAGTGGTTTTCAACTTGCTTTTGAAAATTTAAAAGAAAAAAAGTGTGTTGT
Source organism: Fraxinus cuspidata (assembly GCA_903798385.1). Taxonomy (NCBI): domain Eukaryota; kingdom Viridiplantae; phylum Streptophyta; class Magnoliopsida; order Lamiales; family Oleaceae; genus Fraxinus; species Fraxinus cuspidata. The sequence goes on along the minus strand of CAIGRP010123366.1, from coordinate 30,297 downwards.
CAACATAGACTTGGATGTATGCCATCACGAGTGTTTGCCCAATTGTTGGATTTATCAACTTGCTTTTTAAAATTAATAAAGAAAAAATTGTGTCGTCAACATGGAGACGGATGTATGTCAGACACAGGTGTTTGTCCAATTGTTGGATTTGTTGAAAGGTGTTATGTTATGTTTAATGCAGAGGATCCGCTATCATATCCTTGTCTAATGGTAACGTTGATACTTGATCTTCAATGGAAGAGCCCATTAAATAGAGATCTCCATTTTAGAGGTTTCTGACATTCACTTTAATTTTATTTCTTTCTCTGCAGCTGGTCCCAGCTCTTGGAAAACCTTCCTCTTCCACATGTAAGGATAAATATGAATTTTAGTCATTTTGTATTGCAAGAAACAATATACACTACTTGTTCCTGTTACATGTAAATACAAATTAATTAAAAATACGCACCTAATTAGTAACTTAATAGTATCATTTTGTTTAAAATGCCATGCAGATAAAGTGGATTTGCCCAACTGCTCCTACTCGACCAGTGTCTTTATTTGGTGGATTTCCTTCCACTGCTTGTAAGATATTCTGCCGTGCACAATTTTGTGTTTGTATTCATATGCAATGACTTAATTACAGTAATATATTCAATTGGTCACTTATCAGTGTTTCACCATTGATGTAAAAGTCCACTTATTAGCATGTTTGGCTAAGCTTAAAATTCACTTTCAAGTAACTTTTTTCCCAAACGTGTCCGCAGTTTTTTCGAAGTTACTTGTTTTTTTTTTTTATTGGAATTTTCAGTACAGAATCTTACTTTTTATGCGTAGTTAAATATGCTGATATATCGTGAAAATGCTTTCTCTACACCTGCCATGTCAATAAACATACTATGGCACTTTCTCCTATCATATTAGGGTTTGATGCAGAAGATATTTCCGAGGATACACCTGACGATGTAGAGGGGTTGGATGCATCGGCAGCGCACGTTGCAAATCTTTTGTCAACAGAGCCAGCTGATAGTAAGTTTCTTCTTCAAAGCTTCTAAGATACATATGTACATTAAGATCATGTTGTTTTACATGATAGAACGAGGTTCTTTAACAGATTAACTAAGTTATTTTTTGGGTACGCTATATTTTAGCATCTTATTCAAAATTACGTCTAACATACTTTCTACAAATCAGAAGTTTACATTGAACAATTTCTTTTTCTTATTCATCTAGAGATCATCACCGAAAGAACCAATAATGCATGCATGAACTAATCATTAGGTAAGAGTTGTTATAGGACGTTGTACTCCTTGGTGAGACTTCCAGTTGTTGGAAATCAGCAAATTTAGTTGGTTAATATGCTGTGTGAACTAAAAGCCCAGAAGTGGTAATTTGTTCGCTTCTGATGTCTGGTTCATTGCAGAAACAACAATTTCGATATCTCGTTCACTTTTAGTAATCAACATTTGGATGTCCAGACAGGTTTAGGATGGTCTGAATTTAAGTTTTTGCCATGAGTAACTCGATCATGACCTTTCATTTTCCTTTAAAAAATGTATTTGCAAGTAAAGTCAATAGTGATGCTTCCAGAAAGTTGTTCATAAAATTAACAAAGTCGATGTTTTTGTAGTGTGTCAAATGTTCTTTTAAATTGTTATAATTCCACAAATTATCATCAACTTGAAAGTACATTAACTAATTTTTACTAGATATGATATTTCTCTACTGGATATTATGTCAATTGATATTCCACCAACCTCATTATCCAGAATTGAACTGATTATATAATCTCCCTTATCCAGTTTCCCGATATTTATGTTGATTAAAAAGGAAAGCTCCATTACTGTAGCTAGTCTAGCTACTTCAAGAGGCTCAGCAATCTATAATTGCATATAGATATGTATAATTTTGTTATTTTCTACAGTTAAACTAGGTGTTGGGGGATTTAGTATGGGTGCTGCAACCGCTCTCTACTCAGCCACGTGTCATGTTTTTGGACGGTACGGAAACAGAAACCCGTACCCAGTTAACCTGAGCTCTGTTGTTGGTCTTAGTGGCTGGCTACCATGTTCAAGGTATTACTACATAAATACTCTCTAGCACACAACATTATTACCCTACCAGAGCATGCTCTTGGTAGTCAAACGTTTCTTTGCACTCAGCAACTGATTGTTTTCTAGGATACTGAGAAACCAGCTGAAGGAATCCAATGACACTGTAGTGCGTGCAGCGACATTGCCTATTTTACTCTGTCATGGACCTGGTATTTGCATTTATGTGTATTTCAATATTTCAATATTAAGGTCTATAGCCTATTTGCAGTTATATTCATTTTGCTTTGGAAATACTTTTAGACCTGCTATTCCGAAGGGCAGGTTCCATGCATGGTAAATTTTGGATTTCAACAATAAAATTTGGGCTCACCCGGTTTTTCTTTGAGTGGGCTAAGGGATTAGTTTAAATGATTTACTAAAGAGTACACATGCTTTGAGATAGCTTGTTCAAGAAAGTCTTAAATTTATTGTGGAAAGAAATAGGCCTCCCGGCAGTTTTTTAAACAATATATACCTCAAATCTTAATAACGTACAAAAGGACACAAACACCATCATAATTGATCTGTCATTCTCCATTTGGCATGACGAATGTAGGACTTTATGGGCAAAAAGGGCATATCCTAATGGGGCTTTTAAGTTCAGGTTTACCGTGGAGGAAATGTTCATATGATTTTACAGTCTATCAAATTACCAAGCTATTTCTGTTTCAGGAGATGAAGTGGTGGCTTATAAACATGGAGACAAATCTGCACGTATATTAAGTTCAGCTGGGTTTCAAAATCTTACATTTAGAACATATGACGGGTATTTATATGCTCGTAATTGATAATCGTGATTCTGTTTTCATAAATAATACCAGGTTAATTGATTTCTTGCTTTACTTATTCATTGTTTTACCGCGTTTCTTTCACACAGACTTGGCCATTATACCATTCCTGAAGAAATGGAAGACGTCTGTCGCTGGTTAACTGCAAGATTGGGGCTTGGGGGATCTTAATTCTTAGAAGGTGTACGAGGAAGCATGGGGTATACATGAAGAAAGAAAAAAATAAGAGTAACAGCTATAGAAAGATGTATGGGAAGTTTATACGTATGCGGTTTATAAATGTCTCTATTTTGTATTGCTGAATATAAATGATGCTTATTTCATTGATGTTTTGCCCTTAGTTCCTTCTCTTACAAGAAGAGATCAAAGAAACTTCTGCCTTTATTCTCTCTTTTTTCACTTTCCATTTTCCTTTTACCTTAACTTTCAAACTTCAGCTGTAATTTGATTTCACCCTTCTAACGTTAGGCTGCTGATCAATGAATTTATTTTGAAGTTCATTTTTATGTGCTTTTGGTAAATTCTTTTATTTGATCAAATGATTGATGCTTGCTTTTGCTGTATAATTTAACCTCAAAATTTACTGCATTGATTATAGCTATTATCAGGGGATGAATTAAGTGGTTATGATACTAAAGATTTCAACATTTTTTGTGTAGACTTTTCTTATTTTTTTCTTTTTTCTGAATTTTCTTTTTTAAATGCTTTAATTAAAAATAAGGAAAACACAATTTACCCTTTTCAATTTAAAGAATGCTGGTCAAATAATTGACTAATAGAAAAATAGTTGAAATTCATCTATCTGGATGAACATTGCCTGTTTTTCAAAGGTTGGGGATTCCATCGTCCAGGTAAAAAAGGTTAAGGAAGTGCATATGACCTCAAAGGTTGGGGACATTTGCTATAATTTACCCAAATAATTAACTGAAAGTCATACTTCTTTGATTGGTTTAGTGTTCTTAAAAAACGTAGAATATTGACAAAGTCCCTGTTTGGTGAAAAATAAAATCAGATTTTTATTAAATTTTAATAAAAATTGTTGAAATGTGTGGTTAAAAAATTTTGAGTCCCCATAAATTGTGTTATTAAAATTAGTTATTGACTTTGACTTAAATTAATCTAAATTATAATTCCTACCAAATAGAAACTAGACAACATAATCAAGCTTCACACCTAGGTGAAGCCTAAACACAATTTAGCAACAAGGCCAAGCTTCACACCTACACTAATTTCTTTTAGAAACTACATTAAACTGTCATTTAAATAAGCTTCATGCCTACACGGGTTTGCACAAGTAATTTTCTTTGAATAATATTATCTAACATCACCGATACTAAAACATCAGTTTAAATAATCACACTTAATAAATTCAATTAAATAAATCATGTGAAGTTACATTTAAGTAAATTTATTATTTAATGTCAGACAGTTGTCATTTAAACTAATACTTGATCCAGTAATACTAGAGCATTACTCTTTTATTTTAGAAAGTACATTAAACTTACATTAAAATAACTACTTTATAAGGAGTATTTATAAATCTACTTTTCAGTTCAACATATTAATCAACGTGTCATTCTAAATTACATCTTGAAGTTAATAAGGCAACTTGGAGAGCAATGATTAGAAACACCAAAAAGAGCATTCTAGGCAAGCAATAACCAGTTTTAACTTCTTATTTTCTAGAAGATAACTATATGAAACGATAGAAAGAAAAGAAGTGCAGCACTGTCAAAATGATCATCTGTATGGCATTAAGAGAAGGACGAAAATCAAACATAAAAGATGAGTCTCCTGCCCTTGGAACATGGCATTCGTCGTCATGGAAAATTGAAAATGGTGACTTGTTTTGTTTTTCTCTAACCAACAAAGTATAGCGATGTGCAGCATCTAAAGCAATGAATATGAAGAGAGATGGACAGGATGCTCTACATCTGGAAATCTTTCTGTTCTAATGGAGGCTTTCTTCCGTCTTTGTACACGAGGCCTTCAAAACCATTGCAACTTCGATTTCTGATAGCGAAATCTAAACAGCAGGATTACAACATGAGTTATGCTTAGTGCTCCGAATTGCATATTCAGTCCACAGTATTGAATAGGACCTGACTAAATAGAATAATGTACGTGATTTTTAATATCTTTTTCTTCCTTGATAATGTCTCCCTACCAAACATGTCACAAGTGATACAAAGGTATAACATTCTATACCTGGCCGATTATAATGACCTAAAGGTTGCTTTCATTAATATGGATGAGAAGCCATTTGTGGGTAGCCTATGCAATATCATAGAGCAAGTCCCCAGGAAAACAGAAATAACAGGATAACATTGTGATGCCCAAAAAAAAAAAAACTTGTTGAGCATAATTCCCATTTTCCCACAACCACAAGAAAAATGAATGCAATTGTCAAGACTTACCTCATATTATTTATGTCATATGCTGCTGCTACAACACTGTGGATTATGTCTTCTCTTGTCCACTGTTTTTAGATTCAACGCATGGTGTAAGAGGTGGGAATGAGGGAACGGCTTGCAATATGAACTTGCGGGCAATTCTCACGCCTGCTGATGAGCTTGAACCCAGCTCGCATGTATGACCATGAGGGGGAGAAACACGCTTCTTATTTGGAGAGCTTACTTTCACAGCATTGAGTGGGCAAGGAGTGTCCTTCAGTATCTCTGGTGTGTCATCTTCCACGACATTGTGTAAATCATCATAAAAGTCAAAGGCTTGTGGAAGTTTACTCCCGCTAAACTGAGCCATAGGGGTGATAGGTGAACCACGCCAACGAAGGGAACTTGCTGAAGAAAAATGTCCACTTGGTTGAACTTTAAAATTATTTTCCCATTCTTGTGCATTTGGTGGAACGGCAAGAAGCTCCATATTGCCATGTCCATGGTACCCGGATGAGAAATCATTTATTGCTCCTGCTTTGTGGTATTCTAGTTCATGATCAAAAGAAACTAGATCCAGTTCTTTAGAAGTTTCTGAGATCATATCAGGATTATCTGAATTTCTAGGAGACCTCGGGAACCTGATGCATGGTGCCCCGAAGGTGGGACCAGATTCTGGTGACTGGAAGTATTTTCCATAAGGGAACCAGGCTTTTGATGTACCCTTTCCCTGGCTATACAATTCAGAAAGAGAGAAAGGAAAAAAGATTACTGCGATTTCAAATTACAAGAAATTAGTTAACCATTTGATCAGAAATTAGTCCATTGGCACTGAAATGTATTCAATCAGAATTAATCTTACTCTGAGTATTGGAATGACGGTGTCACTGGCGTCAAATTATGAGGATCGCATAGCTCAGTATGATGTAAAACATTTCCAGACCCCACAATTTCAAGTCTTTTAACAAAGGAGCCATCTGTTGTTTCATCAGTACCTTGCATGCCCACATCCTTATTCGTGCCATATTCTGAAAGATGGAGAATCCACTTCAAATAGAAGTAAAGCCATAAATGGTTCACAGTTATATACTTTATAATTTGTAAAACTTAAATGCTATCTATCACTTTGTTGTTGTACAAGAAAATCTCTATCTTCGTACTTGTCATTACGCTCTCCTAGTCTCCCAGCACCTCCAGGTCATTTCCATAGTGAGCAATTAATACTTTTATTAGCATGTTCAGTCACATTAATATCTATTCCTAAAGTCTCCTGAGTATTAACAGGTAGAATCTCATGCAATCTGATAGCAGAACCAAAAAAACCTAGATGCAAATCATACCTCCCTTTTGGCCATAGACATTTTTACATCCTTCGCATCGGCATCCATCAGAACAACCAACTTTTGCCTGTCCATAAGGTGCAAAGAAACAAGTTTAATCAGCAAATGCAATTAACTAGTACTTAGCATGACTCAAGAGGTTCTGAGACTGATACCCAACCCCCCTCACCCCTCCTCCCAAAAAATACGATGAGGATAAATATGCATACAAGCACACCCATATACCTGAAAGCACTCACAATACTTTTTGAGGCACATCGACTTCTTGCAATTGCACCCTCTTTTGTGCCTTCCGGTGGACTTCGATAACTGAGTCTCGTCTTCCTGTGAACATTTCAACTTTGTATTTCAGTTAACATTGCATTGTTGTACAGCATAATTATAAATTTTGATGCCTCAATACCCCACAAATGCTTGACGGTGGTTCATTGAAGTTCTGTACAATCTTTGGAGCAAATGCCAGAGGATTGCGAGATTCAATTTGTTGGCGTATCTCTAGAACTGTATCCTCATATTCAGGTCTGTTAAAGCATCCTTGGCAAGAACAAGGTTCCACACAATATATTCCAGCAGCAAAGCAATCACAGTAACTACAAGGAAACAAATTACAAAAGCGCATGATGGAAGTGCAAATCCAAATTGGCAAAAACATTTTATGCGCTTACAGCTTCAAGCATTTAGACTTCTTGCAATTGCAACGTTTGCAACTGTATTCATCACTGGACTCGAATGTTTTCTTCCTGGAAAGATTGCAACCAAAATATTGTAGTAAGACAAACATTTAAATTCATTGCTATATAGGATAACTCGTAGACTTGCCTCTTCTTTTTGGGGCTAGACTTGCTAAACTCCTCTGCATCATCAGCACTTCCAGTGTCATACTTCCTCTTGTGAACTGGAGTTGATTGATCTTTGATTGGATTACAGACCACAGGATTGTCCAAAGGTTTCACGTCGTAAGTGGACAAAGAAGTAGCAGAATTAGCTGCCACCGAGGCATGATCTTCAAGCCTACTGTCATAAGCGCTTCCTAGAACACTCTCTGACACAGACAAAAATGTAGAGTTCTTTGAGTTGTCCGGTAGATGAGAGCTCACAGGGGTCACTTGTTGCTCGTCCCGTATACTAAAATTACCCTTTTCAGATGATCTCACAATTATAGTTTCTCCAGCTCCTACTTGCATGGTACTAACAATGCTATTTAGGTGCAAACCAATACCTAAAGGCATCGGAACTTTTATGCTATAATTCCCTCTATTTCTAGGATACACCATGTGCTGGGTCATGTCAGCTTGACTAATGGATGATGGTGGTGTCTCCAAGGATAGTGATTTGGAGCCCTCTCTATCTGCAGAAGAGGCAAGTGGTCTTGAACTATTCTCAATACCTAAAGGGTTATCTACATGCCTATTTGTTATTACTTTCTGCTGAGCATCTTCAAACTGGAGACAGCGTACAGGCAAGCCACTGTGTTGAGCAGCCTAATAAATTTGTGAAAACCTTCTAGTGAGATAATATTTCAAGAAGAGCTTAATGCTGATTTAACAAAAAGGAAAGCTCAAAATTCCGATATATTTTATAACTAGAATCCAAACAAAAAATGTTTACTTCACTTGGCATTCAAATAAAATCTACTCCTGTAAGAACTTAGAATGTGATATATGTGTGCAAGAACACATAAGATTTTATCAATTATTGTGAGTCCTAGAGGTTATTATTCAACAAATTTTTCTATCCGTAGAATATGCATATACATGAGCACCGTTTCTAAAAACTGGTGAATTATCATTCAACTATGGCGTGCTATTGGGGTTGGTTCAACTGTGAGCAATAAGTTATAGACATCAACCGATGGAGTACCTTCCATCATTTTTAGTGGCATCATAAGAAACCAAAATTGAAGAAAGTTAGGGGTTGTTCTCTTTGTGTTTCAGTTTTGTGTTTTGAGTTCATTTTGAGTTTTGTGTTTTGAATCTCCATTTTGAGATTGTTGAAAATGTGTTCTCTTTGACATTTTGAAAAATTGTTTTGAAAACACCAAAAACACGTTTTGAAAATTTTGACTTGATTATAACCGAAAACACTCAAAACGACAAATTTGTCGTTTTGTGTTTTCTTTATAAATTTTTAACTTGTTTTCAAAAATGCATTTTCGAAAAATGAGAAAGAGAACGCGTTTTCGCTGTTTTGGAAAGAGAACAAGCAATTAAAGTCTGAACTGCCTAAAATTCAGCACAATTGATGCAACTTTTTGAACATCATTTTGTTAAATATATCCTCATCAAATTAAGCACTTCTAACAGAAATCAATATCAAACTATTAAGTTATTCACAAAGATTATCTGAAGTAATGCCTAAGAATAATATGCTGTAAATTACATTTGGCATCAATATAACAGATTGTTTAAACAGGATAATCTTACTTCACAATTCAAAAGATTGTTTTTAAACTAGGCATCTTAAAAAGGTTATTGAATGGGTTTCATAGCAATTCCTTCCAAATTAATGATGAGATAAGGGAAGATGGCTAAGCAGCTAAAAACAATTCGACCGTGCAGGCTTACTGATAAAGAAATACATAAGAACTTCAATTATTTGAATTGAGATCATTAATAACCAGCAACCCCAAATAATAACTTCTAAAAATATAGATAATCTGCCAGAGAATTAATCACATAGCATGATACTTTAAATACCATGGGATTACTCTGCACTTCTTTCTGAACTGGTTCTGCCAAGGCTCCAGTGGTTTCTACAGAGTTTTCATTCCCTTCATTAATCTGTACAGATTCTGAGAGCAAATAAGAGGAATCATCCACGTGACCTCTCTGCCTGGCTTCTGCATTCTGCAAGTGGAGATTATATATGAATATGCAAAATTTCGCATCAAAGGACGAATTTACTTCTGATTCGATACTGACCTCAGTCATAAAATTTTCCGGATGCTTGTTGGTCAAAGTGAGGTTTTCAGACAAATTGGATCCAAACTTTTCACAATGTTCAACTCGTATATCACCATCTTCAGCCGTCATATCTATTTCTATTGCCCTCCTATCAACTGTTGCATCCCTTTCATGTGTCTTGTCTGTTTGCTTTGTCATGGCAGAAGGTGCAACAGCTGTGTACTCCTCATTTCCTCTTGCATCGTTTTTGTATTCAAGTTTCCCAGCAGATTCCTTTGAGTTAGTTACTTCAACTGGTGGCTGATCAATGTCGTAAGAGTATTTCAAACTGGAATCTGCTGAAACATTTGAATTAAAAGAGTCAATGCACACGATGTCAGCCAGGAACTGGTCAGCACATCCTATGGGACTTTCAGTTTGGTCATCCACGGATCTGCTACTATCAAAACCTTTCTCCAGGCAAGTATTTAACCCACCACCCAGCTGGGTATCCAGTTTTTCAGATCTTTCAGCAGCAGCGATACTAATCCTGCAGCCTCCATCCTGTCCAAATAACTTTGCACTCGATAATAGAGGAAATTGTGACCTGCATAACATTTAACATCATCACTCTATTACTCTCCGTGGCCCGCAAATTGAAGATAAACATAGAGGAACTTTCTGTGTTTTATTTACAATAAATCAACGTCAAAACATAATAAACCTTTTGAATAAACTTGACTGGCTCTGAGGATTGAGTCTTGGTGATGTGAATACAATGGGAGGAGAATTAAGTCCGGTAAAACCTTGAGAAACTGCAGGTTCCTTAACGGGCTGTATGGGAGAAAGGTTACTAATGTAACTGAAGACAGGAGAACCCTAGGTCAAAGGAAGTAACAGGTGAGAAATCAAAATAACAGATTAAACAGCTCTCCCCAACATAATCACTTTAAATATTATGGATCAACTAAATGGCTGGTAACAGCAAGTTAAGAAGATGAAAAAAGGTTTCTTTCTTTCTCTGGATATAATTAAATGTCAGTATACAAATACATGAACAGACTAGGATATTCATATTACCATTAACAAGAGATACGGATCAGAAGCCGAACTTCCATATAGCTGATGGAAAAAATAGAATTCAAGCATCACTTAAAACACAAGTCCGCGCAAGGGTGCATTCAAAATGGGAGACAACATGTCCAATCATGTGTAAAAATTCCAGTACAACAAATAATTCATTGGCAGAACAAGTTAATCATTCGTAACTCCAAATCATAGATACAGATGAAGGCAATAAAGAATTTGTCCTTTACAATTAAAACAGAATGGAGTGAAGAAATTTACACAAGGATGATTGGGCACTGGGCAATTAAAAGCTAATACTGCTGGATGTATATACATTAATATTTACACCAACCAAAAAGAGTACATATGATCCTGTGATATTAGAATTGACACCTTGACACCAACCTAAAAGCTAACACTGCTGGATGTATAGACACCATGACGTAGAATATTAGAATTGTTTAGTAACAAAACATGTGCATATACATCAATTAGGACAGTGGGAAATCTAAATATAATTAAAGTTCTTGTGAACCAAATCAAAGTTTTTGCTAAACTAGACCTTCAGAGTTTTATTTGGGTTCAAATGTGAATTAGAGCCCGTTTGAGCCCCATTTTCTTGCCAAAATGCATTTTAGAATAGTGATTTGATAGAGGTTGTGTGGTTAAAAATAAGAAAAAGTTTTGAATTTACGTATAATACTATGTCATTGAAAAATGTGTGGTTGAAAATAAAAAAGAGAAAAATATATTTTGGAAAAAATGGGGACCAAACAGGGGCTTAATATAGCCGAGAAATTTCTTCTCTACAGCTACACTGCACGAATTTCTCCCAGTTGAAGAAATGCCATAGATTTATCCAAAGATTTTATAATTAGAATTCGGTTATTTTCCCACAAACATGTAATGCACCAACTGACCTTTTCCCAATTTACCACATCTGAATTCTTCAAATCATAAGTCTCAACCCATTCCCAGCCGCACAATGAATATACTAACTGTGGCAGCGGCTATAATGCCATCTAAATATAGTAAAAATCACTGATTGCTATTCTACAAATCGCTTTGAAAATCCTTGAAGTGAAGAATTACCCTGCAGCTTCATCAAAATTGATATGAAAAAACAACCACGACATTTTCAGAACCAAATTATCCACAAAATCAGAAATACTCTAATCCAAAAGTTCGCCGCCTAAGAAAATAAATCTTATCTACTTCAATTAACAAGATCTCATTATTACAATACTCAACATAATCCTGCTCAAAGCCTCTCAAATTACCAAAACGGAAATCCATTATACAAGTATAAACTTACAATACCCATCTCAAAATTCAACTAAAATCCACACCCCAATTACCAAGCTAGTGTGAAAATCAGTATAAAATTAATTAATTCACATAAAGTCTAGTATAAAATAATAAAATGCTGTACAATCACCATTTATATGGGATATATTTTGTTTCCACGTGTGTACATTTAATAAAAAAAACCAACTCGCATAAAATCAAGTAAAAACGTATAAAATCCCCCAGAAATACACATTTTATTTATAGAAATATATAGAGTTGTGTTCTTGTACTTGGACGGGAACAGTTTCAGTAGCGTCCCCTTCGAAGGGTATGGTAGATTCAGAAGAGTCCATTTTCAGAAACCCTAATGTGCTCTCTCTGCATTTCCTACTTTCTCACTCTAAACTCCACAATTTTCTGTTCTCTCTCTCCACTGATCTCCAAAAAGGTTCGATGAAAGTCAATGAAAACGTGAAGATATTGCTTACAAATTTTTGTGGATTTTTTTACTGAAAATAATTTATTTTTATTTTTTTTGTGACTGCGGAAATGAAAAATGAAAAAGAGGGAATTGCTGGATTTTAAATTGAGAGTAGCTAGGGCGGGAAGTGCGTGTTTTCAGACTGGGCTGGGCCCAGTTTTAGGGTTCGGAGGAATTTTGGGCTACTTCGTTGTTAACTGGGCTTGAAATAAGCTTGTAATCTTAGAGTCTGTTTGACTGCAAGGGTAAAAAATGAGTAGAAAGAAAGTAAATTACAGAAAAAAAGTAATTGTCTAGAACTTATTTTACAGAAAATTGTTAATTAAGTGTGTTTGATTGGTATAATTTTCCACCTGGAAAATTTTAATTGAATTTCAGAGAAAGTAATTGCCTAGAACTTGTTTTGCAGGGAATTGTTAATTAAGTGTGTTTGATTGGTATAATTTTTCACCCGAAAAATTTTAAAATTTTGGATATTTTTGTGTTCGTTTGACTTTGTTTTACATGAAAATTGTCAATTAAAGTGATAATTTTTTTCACAATTGGTTATAAAATTTGTTTCTATTGCCAAAAAGTAAAAAAAAAAATATTTCCTAGAAAATCATTTATTACATCAAAGTTTAGTGTTCGTTTGGCTTTGTTTTACATGAAAATTGTCTATTAAAGTGAATTTTTTTTATTTTTTATTTTTTTACAATTGATTATGAAATTTGTTTCCATTGCCAACAAAAAAAAAGTGGAAACCCATTTTCCCGCCAAAGTGATGGGAAAACTAATTCATTGAAAATTAAGAAAAGAGGGTCACGTGGGATTGGGGGGAAACCAATTTGCCAAGAAAATTTTATCTATCAAACGAGCAAAAAGTGGAAGCTTGGAAAATAATTTCCTAGTTCCATGGAAAATAGTGCATATCAAACATGGCCTTAGAGATTGTTTGGGAATGATATTTATGAAATTCATTTTTTCTCAAATTTTATTGTCAAAAACAAATTATATAGAATTCATAATATTTTTCTACCTTTTAACCATGTTTTCCATGAATGTACCATAATTAGCCACACATGGGATTTACCGTGCTATCTTTCAGTTTTATTAGGCAAGAAGCAAATGGCGCATCCCATTCTTTAGCTAGATTATTTCTTACAGTTTCAAAGTATCAGATCGATCCTAATGGATGGGCTATTTCTTGAAGGTGGTTGACCGGAAAGAACACAGCGGGATTGGTATTTTTCGACAAGGAGTAAAGATCCTAAATGGTAGGTGTGTGATTGAGAGAAGAGTTGTGTGTTGGATTAATAAACTTCTCTCTGGAGAGAAAAAATATTTCTATAGAATTAAGTGAGCATCAATCTGATGTGTCTTATGTGCCCGTTGGTGCTCACTCGTCTCTTAGTATAAATATAAAAGCGCGCTCACTAACTTGATTGATGACCCCATATCATTAAGTACAAGTCTATTTCATATATATTTGTCGTACTCGTCCGTCCTAATGATTCTCAACCAACCTCATTTTAGGTGGAACCACGTGTGTCAAACAAAAAGCTCAAATCCTCGAGTCCGTGTTTAGTACATAATTCAAAAATACAATACATATTCAGTTTCCTCTTATTTCTTCTTTGATTGTCAAATTTACATTATCAAACACAAGTAACTAATTATTGTAAGCTCGTTTTATCCGAAAGTCCATAATCCATGTGTTAAATAGAAGTAGAATTCAGTAAGTCCCATAACATACTTTGTCTAGTAATAATTGAACCCGTCTTTATTCAACTACCCAATTAGACATATATATCCGTACAATCATGCAACAATATTAACTTTATATAGTGGAGAACAACCTTTTTACTCTAATACTGAGCTCCTGTTCAGTGAGAATTAAAATCAGATTTTTATTAAATTTTGATAAAATTTGATGAAATGTATGTTTGAAAAATTGTGGGACCCTTAAAATATGTGATTAAAATGAATCATTGATTTGACTTTGACTTAAACTAAAATTTATATATTTTATCGGTACCAAATATGGGATAAATTAGGTTACTTTGTTAACCAAAAATAGATTGATTGGAAAACTTTATGTTGCAATTTTAAACGTATAACAATCTAATTCGAAGGGGGGGATGTTGAAGCATATAATTTGTACTTTAGGGATTTGTATGTGTCGGTGGTTGTCTTGCTTGGAAGACATTTCCCTAAGGGAAAATCCAATAATTTACCCCCACATTTCCCAAAGAAAAAAATACAAAAATTCCATGTATATATCATATGCTATGTCAGATCAAATTTAGACTAGAAAGTATCATAAATTAAGATTTTAACTAATTTTCTTTCTAAATACTATAAAGTCTGCCTTACCAAAAAAAACAAAAAAAAAAAACACAGTTTTCCATTTTCTATTTCTTTACTTGGAGAATGGTGGGCTGCTCCTCTTTTAACATCTAAGAACGACTAGACTAGACTAGACTAGACTCAATTGCAAAATACGTAAAATTTTAACAATTTTTTTTCCGATAACGTAAGAGTCCCTGAAAAAATATAATTGTTGATACATCCATATATTCTATGATATGTCACTCCAAATAAGATGAGACAGTAATAGTTGGGATGATAAATCGTGTTTGTTGAGAAATGTCGACCACGATAAGATAAGATTAGATCGTGATAGTTAAAAAATTTATACTTATTTTTGTTTCCAAATACTATAGAGTTTGTACCACCGAAAAAGTTATGGTTTTCCATTTTCCATTTTTTTCTCTTGGAGAATGGTAGGATGCTATTTCTCTTTACATAATAGAGAGATCTAGCACTGAATGACTAGACTAGACTAAGAAATAGAATGGATACAATCTTAGAGGTTGTTCTCCTTGTTTTTCAGTTTTGTGTTTTGAGTTTTGAATTCATTTTGAGTTTTATGTTTTGAGTATCTATTTTGAAATTGTTGAAAATGTGTTCTTTTTGGCATTTTGAAAAATTATTTTGAAAACACCCAAAACGCGTTTTGAAAATTATGACTTGATTATAACTGAAAACACTCAAAACGACAAATTTGTCGTTTTGAGTTTTCTTTATAAATTTTTAACTCGTTTTCAAAAACGCGTTTTCGAAAATGGGAAAGAGAACGCGTTTCACTATTTTGGAAAATCGAAAACAGAAAACGGTTTGAAAATGACAGAGAGAACATGCCCTACTATTCAAAACTCCATTTTATTTTTAACTCGTTTTCAAAAACGCTTTTTTGAAAATGGGAAAGAGAACGCGTTTTCGCTGTTTTGAAAAATCGAAAACAGAAAACGATTTGAAACAAGCTATCATGATTTTCCCATTTTCCTTTCTTATTTTTTTCTTGGAGAACAATGAGTTGTTGATTCTCTTTACATAGTACGGAGAGACCACTAGACAAGACTAGACTATAGAATATATAAGATTTGAACTTTGTTTTTTTCTTTTCGAATAAATACTAGGCTAAATAACTATTAGGATGCGTTTGATTGTCAATATTTTTCATGAAAAATATGATTTTTTTAAATATAATTTCCTACTTTTGTGTTGTTCAATCGATAATTTTTATTTTCCTGATTCTGGTCATGTGACCATATTTTTCTTGAAAACAAGGAAAATATTTATTTTAGAGATGAGTGATTTTTATTTTCTTGGTAATTCGCTTTCTCTTTCTCTCTCATCTACTCACCAATAAAAATTGGACAGGTATAATATTTTATATGTTGAAAATTAAAACAATCAAACACATTTATGGTGTATTTGAGTCATATTATTTTGGAAGAATGTAATCTTTGAAAAAGAAGGAAAAGTTATTGATGTGATGTAAAATATTATTTTATTGAAAAATGTGTGGTTGAAAATATGTAGAAGAATGAGATTGTGATTTTTAATGTGTACCAAACAGGGGCTTGATTAATAATATACATACAAATGATTTCTAGACAATTGAATTGTCAAAAAATTATTTTCTTTCTTTGCAAATTTCATAATCGCAATCAAACGCACTCTTGGAGTTTTCCCATTATCATTTCTTCTTTTCTTCGTATGCTTCTTGGAGAATGGTGTGCTAGTGCTTCTCTTTTACACTCTGTGAGAGAGAGAGAGAGAGAGGGAGAGAGAGAGTATAGTATTTGAGGAAAGATCACGAGGAAAAAAAGAAAAAACTTGACAGCAAAAAAGCCATGCCAATGTAGAGGGAGAAAAAGAAAAGAGATAAAAACGAAAAGTTTGGTCAAATTAGGCCTCGAAGACTACTTCTCAATTCCATCTATCAATTTCGACTTATCTTTATCGAAACTCTACCATTTTCACTCTGGTTATAGTCTCTTTCATAATTTTAATCTGATTTTTTCCAAAATTAATCCAATACTTCTATATTATTATTTATATTATGCTACTTTGGCACACAAAAATAAAAGATGGACGTTCTTGGAAGTTCAAGCCATGCAACTTAAACTTGGGCTTCGATTTCTGCTTCAGACACAATATCTTTATCTAAATACGGCACACTAGAGTGACACAACTTAAATTTGAATACTTAAATTAATCGACCTATAGATTTTTTAATAATTAGTTAGGATAAACACTTTTCATTTTCGAAATTTCAAGTCATGTAACTAAAGTTGAAACATATAAGGTCTTTTCATTGCTTCCGATCTCTCAAAGTCTCTTCGAAATCCCGTTACTTTCATTTTCATATATTTTTTTCACTGAAGGTCGAGTCAAGTTATATATGTGAAATTAGTGTTAATAGTTGCATCTTAATTAGCACACATCTGACTTGCCTAGTTGCCTTATCTAGCTCAAGGCACAAGTAAAAAAAAAAAAAGAGAGAGAGAATATTCAAAATATAGAAAAAGAATGACAGTTTTTATTGGTACAGGGAAAGGGATATTATTGAAAGGGAGACATGACCCCCTAAGATTCTAAGGTAAGAATAAATCAAGGTTTACGTGGGACCATTTAAAATTTAAAATGGAGTATTCAATATAATACTCGCAAGAAATATTTTGCTTTTTCTGCTTATTCAATCTTTTATTGAGTCAACAATCGAGGCTTGAAGATAATTGCATGTTGGAAAAGCAATTTCTATTTCTAGCACAAATTCGAGTTTAATCACTACCACAAAGCGTCACCATTGTCAGTGAAATCTTCACCATTTCAAAATATTATCAAGTTAAATCTCGACTAGTAAAATTTATCAACAATAGTGTTAACTTGGATAAAAGGACATTGTTGGAATTTGTGTGTATGCACTATCCCAACTCAAGAATCCATAAAAAGCATCATTTTAGAGCTTTATCAAATTTCACAATATTTACTATCTTTAAATATATTCTCTTTGATTTCCTTTAATTTAATTTTGAGGGACAGAAAAAAGAAACCTCTTATATACAAATCTCCACTACTATCTGCCTCGATTTTTGAGTCACTTGCTAGTATATAAACCATTCTCATGTCATTACTGAAAAATCACAAGTTCTACACAATATTCTCCTTCAACTGCAATTCCAAACAGTCGAAATCCCACTAAATATTCCGTGTTTTCTTAAGGTGAGGGTTTATATATTCTAATATGTAGTGATTTTCTAGCCATGCAACTCTTTTCTCTCTTAGTTTTCGCATCAAATCACACACTCAACCATAGTACATTAATTTGTTCGAGTTTATTACGAGATTCTAAAAAATACAGCACGTGATAGAGTTAAAGACGATCACTCAAATTGCCTTTTTAAACTTGTTCACTCAGTTAAAAACCGTTAATTCTTTTTAACGAAAGTCTTTAGTTAAAGACAACAATTTAATAGGACATCAATATCGATAGGTCTTTCACATCAGATATTGCGCATCAAAAACTAAGGGGAGGAAATTTAACTGAAATAAAAAATATGTAGTATTGTTAAGTATGTTCAATTATCCGTCCAAAATATTTGGATATGGGCATTATAAATTGGTGTTTTTTATGGAAGCAGGGAAAAATGAACAGGCCAGGAGATTGGAACTGCAGGTCATGCCAGCACCTGAATTTCCAGAGGAGGGACTCGTGCCAGCGATGTGGAGACCCCAGGCCCGGCGAAAGAAGTGACTACGGAAGTTTAGGGGGCGGACGAGCCGCCATGTCCTTCGGCTTCACCGGCCCAGATGTCAGGCCAGGTGACTGGTACTGCACTGCTAGCAACTGCGGCGCCCACAACTTTGCCAGCCGCTCCAGCTGCTTCAAATGTAGCGCCCTCAAGGACGACTGCTCCGGCAGCGGTGGCGGAGGATTTGATAGTGAGATGTCTCGGGCTCGAGGGTTCGGGTTCGGAGGAAGCAGCCGCTCCGGATGGAAATCTGGGGACTGGATTTGCGCTAGGTAAAATCTCATTGAAGATCAAGAGATATTGATTTCAGTGTTCAGTCGATTTGCTTCTACAAATTTACCTTTGCATAATTTGATAAGACGATTTAACGATTCTTTTTCAGTTGCATAACATTGTAAACTTTTTTTGTTGGCTTATTTGTTGTGGAACCGACAGGTCAGGGTGCAATGAACATAACTTTGCAAGCAGGATGGAATGTTTCAGGTGCAATGCACCAAGGGAATCCAGCAGCAAGTTTTCCAACTAAAGCGTGCATTGAGATTCTCTATTTTTGAGTAAAGTCGTGTCTTCCTTTCTTCACGACTTTCCACACACTTAAAATATAATAAACATAAGTTGATATATCATTGGATTTAAATTTCAGGCCCCAGGTTGATTGACAGAGAATCGAGAGCGGATGAATTTTTTGGGACTTTCAATTTCCTGTTTTTTCGATTTTTTAATATTTTAATTTTTACTTTACGAAGTTTAGGTCAATTATGATTGCAAGTAGTCCTTCGCTTTGTGAGCTTGTATTTCTTGTTGTTTCAAATTAATGATATCAATGTCTTTCGACTTTTTTTTTTTACTATAGTTGTCTAATTTTATAGCCGTCAAAATATTTTACGCATTTGTATTAAAGATGGTTGGGAGTTAATGGATATTTTTATTTAACAACATATCTTTTATTAGACTTGTTGCTTACATATAACTAGCTAAAGTGTTGGTCACCAAGATATAAACTTTTATTGTGAAAATAATTAATTAAATTATTCAAAAATATTAAGCGCCCGTTTGGCTCTGATCATTCCACATTATAATGAGAGGAATGCTAATTTTTTTGAAAAATGTGTGGTTATAAAGAAGGATTTTTTTTGGGGCTACGTGTAATAATATTTTATAGAAAAACGTGCGATTGATAAGAAAAGAAAGAGAAGTGAATTATAATTTAATGAGGAATAATGGGAGCCAAACAAATGCTAAGACTTCTTCAAAAAAAAAAATCAGTAGTAAATCAAAATAAAATATATAATGTGTCACGTAGAGCGTCGACAATGTATTTGTTGTTAAGGTTTCACCTTGGTGACATTAACAACACGATGTTCTTTATCTATTTTATACTATTCCTTTTGCACCATGTATATTATCATATTCGTTTTCGTTCACGTCTAACAAAATGTTAATGCTAAATAATAAAATTCATAGACTTAATTTATTACTATAAATTTGACTTGCGATGTGAGATTTGGTCATAATACTTGGTGTAAGCTAACCTTTAAAAGAGTATTTTTCACTAGTATCGTATTTCGAATTGTGTATCCAGTCAATTGGAGTGTAAATGTACACTTACCAATTTTATCTTATAGTTGTAAATTAAACTAGTTGTCAGTAATGTCTAGAATAACATACGATTATGTTCTCTTGATCTCATATTTATCCCGATCTCATATTTATAATAACATTATAATGAAATTTGCAATAAAAAATATATATAATTAACAAAAGTTATATTGTTGTTCACATAGGATTCCCTAGGCTTTGGGATGACATCTTTCAATAAGTTGGTTTCATTGACATTCTCATGGCATGGTTTAAGTAGAAAAAATAAGTGGTCAAAAAGTAATCACACTTTGATTTATCTCCTGTTAGGCTCCATTCTTTAGCTTTTAAGGAGATTCTTGTTCCCCTTTAAGCAGGCTTTACATGCCCTTACGTGGTCTCTTGATAAAGTCAAGAAGCATGCATTCTGTCCGTTCACTTGGGCCCCACCCTTGTTTATTAATACTTTGAATGATATTGAGATAATTAGAGAAAAAAAATTCGAACTGCTTCTAAGAATTCAGTGTAACATAACAAACGTGCTATATAATGTCCCTTTTCATGCAACATTATCAAGAAATTAAGGATATATGAAATTCATGGTTAAATTTATTTTATAGTTAAGACGTTATCTCTCGACTTTAAACACTTTTTTGTTTGATGATTGTCATTTCATCCGACGAATCATGATCTTGATTTTATTTGATCGTGGTTGGTGGTAGGGTGTCTTCTTGAATGACTATCACCACTTTATAAAGGCTTTCATGATGGTTGTTCAAGCTTACTTGAGAGTTGATTTTGAGATTTTGTTGAACTATGGGTAAGGTAGACGATCTAGTTAGATATCAGAATTTTTCTAAATTAAGGGTTAAGTTTGCTCTAAGTGGAGTCATGAGTTCTAGGTCTAACATGTTTAGTTTGAAGTGTAGTACCCACTTCAGGCATTAAGGCCTTGAGGAAGTTGTAGGCTATCAGATCTAGTAAATTGATTGAAGTGTGTGAAATTGTGATCTCGTCTTACTTAAATATAAAACTACAACGTACTTCGGTTGATTTGTTCTATTCATCCAATCTCATGTTGCTTGCTTCATCATGTCTTGTCTCGATATGATTTTTTTTTTTAATATTAACTCGATAGAGCTTATCTACTTTCACTTTGAACATCTTAACTGACCTAAAAGAAAAATGATTCTTCTCCTCTCGGAGCTAAGTGCTCCTGTTATTTGCGAGACCCCTCTGAGAAATCATAGTCATTTTTTAGGCGAGTTAGGATTGCTAGATTTCAGCAGGTTTCTATGCTTTTAGGTTTGATCGTAAAAAAATAATTCACATATCAAAATATTCATATAAATAAATAAATATAAAATCAAATATATCACACAATTATGATCAACAGCTCTCAATTTGATGAAGAAAGATGATAAGATTTTTGATATGTTTGAGAATCTCAAAGACTTTTAATGATGAGCTTTAATTAAATGTCAGATGGCCCCTAAAGTTCATTAAAATCAGCGAATTCAATTATTGAAGTAAAAATGGGTGGATTTCATTAGCCACTGTGATAGTCAAACGGTACCAAAATTAAGAAAGATTTTTATCAAATTTCTCAGTGCGATAAAAAGATTGTTTTTGATCCCTTCTTCTTTTACAGAACAAAGCACGATTAATAATAGTAAAGTGGACCAGGCTGACTTTGGATTTCAATAGCTACTTAGCTAGACAAGATTAGTGGATTGGAACAAGTATTGAAGGAATTTTAATTGGACGAAAAGATTATTTGTGGCCTTGATATGTTCGATATGATTTTAAATGTGTTTAGACCTGATTGAGGCCCCAGAGGAGTTTACTCGATATGAAGAGAAAGTTAAACCAATTAAAAGGTAATAGAGAATGAGATGCGCCAAGTCCAAGTGTTGTCTAAATAAGTCAAATAACAAAAATTATGTTTGTTGAGGATTATGGTTACCCATCGATATTCAACGAGGATATTGAAGAAATTTGTAGTTGGTGATAAGAATTATGATGATCTTCCATCTTTAAATGAAGAGACCGGACCCAAGATCCCCAGATGATGGCATGGGGAATTCGTGGTGAGTTTATTGTGTTGGTACCACAGAGTGTGTATGTTATTTTTTTCTTAAATTTTATGAAAACTCGAGATTTTAACCAATTTTTCGATTCTATCTCGATACTACACTTGAATACATGATTTTTTATCGAATTAATTATTCAATATTCATGCATGACTCAAATTCCTAAACTCATGGTGATTTTTGTAAATCAACGTATTTTTAGGATTCTTATTTTTTGATCTTCAAATTTTTCGTAAAATCAATAAATATATCCAAAAGCATCCCGGTGATATTCGCTCATCCTTATGTAGAAAGATCAAAATTTATTTTTGAATCGACCTACATTTATCAAATCCATTAAATCGCCAACCACATGTCATTCAAGTGCACCAACACCTCTTTCGATGTATTTAGTAGGTCTTCATGTGCCCTCCTCTTACATTCCTCTAAGTCCCATACAATTCATATCAACACGATTTTTTTTCTTTCATTTTATTTCTCCCCTTACTACTTACTCATATTATCTAGGCTTATTGAGCTGATTGAATCTTAATTATCTATATTCGCCAGTGAGGCAGATCACAACAAAATTCCACGCACCAAATCCTCCATAATGTTCCTTTAGCTTGAAATTAATCTTTAGTAGACATTGGCGGACACGAGTGTGGCCATGGTGTCACGTGACCGGGTGACCCCCAACTTTGGGGCAAAATTTTTTTTTTTTTAAATCAATTTTATGAGATGTTAAACGAAGTCGAAATTTTGCATTCTTATACTATTTCGAAATGCTCACGACCTAATTTTCTACGCCATTAATGATGCGCGAAACGGTCAATCATAGTAAATGTTACCCCTTGTCAAAGTAGACTATTTCAAACTACTATTTTGAGAATTTTAATAATATGCTAACTTTTAAAATTCTCCAACAATCATACGCTAGCCGAATCCACAAATCGTATACGTTATCTCAAAACTCGTTTTGAGACATATATCATATGCATATCGAATGGTCCAAAAAGATATCGAAAATAATTAAAGATACGTCAAACGTGCATGTTAAAAAGAGAGGTCTAACTCGTATTTTCTTTAAAAATTTTCAATTATTATTATTTTTACCCCTTGTCAAAGTAGATTATTTCAAACTACTATTTTGAGAATTTTAATAATATGCTAACTTTTAAAATTCTCCAACAATCATACGCTAGCCGAATCCACAAATCGTATACGTCATCTCAAAACTCGTTTTGAGACATATATCATATGCATATCGAATGGTTCAAAGAGATATCGAAAATAATTAAAGATACGTCAAACGTGCATGTTAAAAAGAGAGGTCTAACTCGTATTTTCTTTTAAAATTTTCAATTATTATTATTTTTGCAATACAAATTTCTCAATATAATTTACATTATTTTATTAGTAAATTTGACATGGGATACGACATCAAATTTTTTGAAATTTTACATCTGAAAATTTCAAAATCCACATAAATTTTCGGATGTAAAATAACATGGGGTATGATTTTATTTTATTTTAATTTTCAAATGTAAAATCCTCACAATTATTTTGCAAGTTTGATCGTGCCCCCAAACTTAAAATATCTGTGTCCGTCCCTACAAGTAGATAGCTCTTAAGACGATGCAATATCACCCCGATAGAGTTGATCTACATTCCATTCCCCAAACAAATACTTTGTAGAAGCACCCAGTATTTAGAAACTTTCCTAATTTTTTTGGATTTTGAGTTTTGGTCCTTGAATATTCTGAATTCGGCATGTGGGTCCATAATTTTTTGTCAACCTGCAAAATGGTTCCTGATTGTTTTGGAATATTAAAAGCAGTCCCTAAATTTTCTAGTAGATCCAATCTACCCCTGAAATTTCTGGAATCTACAAATCGGTCCTTGTATTTGATGTTTGCTCCAAAATGACCCCTAGGTTTTCCGGTACCTGTATTTCAGTCCCTGACATGTGGTCTTTAGAATTTCCTCTTTGCGGCAATTCTATTCCCAATAATGGGTGTGGTGAGATATTTTCCATCAAATGACACAAGACCAACCAAATTTGGCCTAATGGGCCCGTCCATCTGCTGTCTTTAGGTCGAAGTTAGATCCACTGACAACATAGCGGGCTCTGTCAATAAGGCCCAAATCCAACCCGTTTAAATAACTATACAAAGCCACCGCCCGACTAACTTCATTGTGCACGGACTCCGAAATGAGAAAATTAGAGGAACCATGCTTTTATCCAGGGATGACAACGGGGCATATAGGGATGGAGGAGTCATCATTCTCATCCCCTTGCCCCTTCGAGGTTTTTTCCCCTTGCATGCCGTATCCCTGCTTAAGGATATGGCTCGCCTCATGCCCAGTTTACCATCCTGTTTGTTTTTTATTTTTTAATGTCTATAATTGGTAAAAAATTATTATTATTATTATTATTATTATTATCAATTTGTAGAACAGTTCATATTTTCTTTAAAAATGATAATTTTTTTCTATTTGTGTAATCACAAACTTATATTTTGAAATCGACTTTAAACTTGACTGGTAACGGGACGAGGATCATGTTACTCGTACCCACCCCGTCCTCGCTCTAGGGCAACAACACCCGCCCCATCCCGAGTACCCTATTACATCGAGAATGTTCGCCCCGTACGAAGCTCGACCCCGTGAGTATTAGGCTCAATGGAATTTTTTTACCATACTTCGATTTAAGTTTGTCTTATCAAAAATCATGTGATACATTTTTTTTTTCTATTCAGAAATCATGTATTTATATTAGAAATAATAACATGAATATGCTTTTAGCATTCGATTTACCATTTCACGAATTCCCATAACTTAGGGATTATTATCTTAAGTTGATTGCTCCAAATTTGAAACTCGCTACTTTCCTTCTTTAGAGTCATGTAGAAGAGAAACCTCTGTCTTTTCACAATATTTGTTCTGATTTGGTGAGAGAAATATCGTCCTTCTTATAAGAATTTCACTCATATTTCTTTCATTGTTCCAAAATATAGGATAATACCTTTATGTATCTTGTATTTTGGGAGCAATGAAATCACAAACATCATTCTAAACGTATTTATTACAACTTTTGAGTAAAAAAAAAGTCACAAAGAAAAGAATATCAAAGACATGTTATAAATAATTGAGATCACAAATATAGTTAACATGGATATAATCCTGGTCCAATGTATTTGAGGTTATAATTTTTATACACTTGACATGATTTTGTATATGCATACTATATCGACTTCATACAAATTAGTCGCAACTTTTGGGAGAAAATAAAGTCATACAGAAAGCAATGTTGAATTATATAATTCCAATCGTTTAATGCATTATGTTGGATGTAACCTCCTACAATTTGATGCAAATCATTTGTTGTGACGAGAAAAAAGTCAAAAGAAAATTTTAACCAATGGAGCCAAAATTCCATTTCGCTTGCCTTCGAATATGGTCATACGGATGAATTCGAAGATAGAATAACTATCTTGTTAAATTTTACATTCGAAAATATGTTTATATATCACGTCATCCTTGTATATCTACCAATTTAGGTCACATTGATTATCTTATATAAATCAATTGATATCAATTTTATTTTACTTTTAAAAAATCATGAAACGTGACACGATTTATGAAAACTTACTTAAATTTTGGTCCTTTTTTTTTTTTGTTAATCTTAATTAGGTTAATTATGATTTTTCCCTCTTCAAAAGTCCATAATTTTAAGAGTATTTGTATAAGCCCATTGGCTCCATTTTTCTGATAATGCATTTTTCAAAAACTCATTTTCAACCACATTCTCTCATAATGTTACACGTAAATTCAAAAATTTTCTTATTTTTAATCCTCACGACATATCCTTAGTTAGCCCAGGCCCAATTGTTTGGGCATAAGAGTTTGAGGTGCAATTTGTCGCGGCTTATCACTTGGGCAACTTACAAAAATACCCTTAAAATTAGTCATCTTTTGAAAAATCATATGAAAAATATTTTAAAAGTAAAATATACTGTGTACATTAAGTGTCACTTTTTAATAAAAAGTGACATTCACTTTGACGTCGCCTTTTTATTTAAAAGTGATATTTGTCATTAAAAAANAAAATACCCTTAAAATTAGTCATCTTTTGAAAAATCATATGAAAAATATTTTAAAAGTAAAATATACTGTGTACATTAAGTGTCACTTTTTAATAAAAAGTGACATTCACTTTGACGTCGCCTTTTTATTTAAAAGGGATATTTGTCATTAAAAAATAATACAGAAATTCCAAAAAAATAAAAAAGAAAAAAAAAAAAAAAAAGTAAAAATGCTGTTAAAATTAAGCAATGCAATGTTACATTTTAAATTTAAGTTTTTCTTTTATATTTTAAAATAAAAAAGTGATTTTTGTTACTCGAAAAAGTGACATGAAATAAAAAAAGTAACAAACACTAAAAAAAAAGCGAAAAAATTTAAAAAAAAAAAAAGTGACAAAGACTAAAAAAATGATACACGATACAAGCTCCAAAGTCTAGTTAGCTATGAACCTCCTCATTATACATTTGACACTTTTTTTTACAAATAATCACCGAATCTCAAAACTTTCAGAAACAAAATAATTTATTTCAGTTGAAACTGTTGTTTTTCCATTCTAATTTACAACCTTCTTCAAGCAGCAGAAAAGTCTTCAAGTCGATAAATCAATTGAGCTACATGGAAGTTTCATAATCATCTCTTCAATATTTTAACACAAAACACAAGATAAAGTACGCAATTAAATAAGCAACTTCAAATTGACCAGAAAGGAAGATAAAAATAATCTAATTTGAACCCAAAATTAGCTACTTAAATCTCGGTTTCCAGATCAAAGCAACTCATCGCTGAAATAATTGCCCTAGTTCACACCATCACGTGGTAATAGATATAAACATACATTATTTATAGTTGTGTGTCACCAAAGTCACACATTTTGATGAGTTTTCCAATTTCCTTATGAAGAGAAATCCTTAGTGAATTGATCCAATGGTCCTGAACACACAGAGAGTGATTGATTGACTTTATTTTTCATAAAAAAAAAAAAAGGTTATTTTCTCTTAAATTTTTAGTTTTTGAGTGTTTGATTAACAACTTTTTTTTATAAAAAACATTTTCAAATTTTTGATCATGTGATCATATTTTACTCAAAAATAAGGAAAATTTTTTTTTAGGGAGTAGTTGATTTTATTTTCTAAGTAATTCGCTGTCTCTTTCTCTATCTCATTAACCCACCAATAAAAAATGGGCAAATATAATATTTTTTAAGTTGAAAACAAAAGCAATCAAACACATTTAATTAATAATTTTCATACAAATAAGTTATGGCATATTGAATTGCTTAGAATTTATTTTCTTTTCATTTAAATTTCATACTCTCGATTAAATGCACCCTAACATTCCGAACTCGCATCTCTTTATATGAAACCAACCTTACAAATTAAAATCAACTCATACGTCATTTTCTTTGTTCAAATAAAATAAAGTTTTAGTTCATAGCTACAATATGAATCAATCAACAAGTCACAAATCAAGATAATGAATTGAGAAAAACTTACCTGAAAGGAGTATTCGAGTTGAACAATGAATGGATGCTCCACTTTTGAAAAATATCCCTCTTACCATTATTCAGTCCCCTTACCATCTCTCTTCCACCATCCAGTTCATGCCGTCGGCTCTTCCACCAGTTCCCAACCACCTTATCCACTAGCTGTCAACCATACACGCCGCCATCAACCACCTGACCAGTCTCCGACCCTTCACCCACCTACCAAGAATTACGAAATTGTGGACTTTGGATGGTTTAAGGGTTTCTCTTTTTAATCTGTTGGTTTTAGGGCTTTTTGAGGGGTTCTGGGACGATTTTGACACGTATAAATTAAAGCTGTGAGATGTTTTAATTTGTTTCAAGTCTATTAATCTAATTTGTTCCCTTTTTTAGAGCAACGAACCTAATTTTTCCTCTCGTTTTTCGGGGGAAGGAATTCTGGGAAAAATAAAAATAAAAAAACCCCCCAAAATGTGATAATTTATTATTTTAATTGTAGCACTCCAATATGGCAGATACACAAGAAATCCTTGAAAAGAAAATGGACGATAATAACTGAAATAGGCAAAGTTACTAAAATACTACAACAAGACACTATCTAATTCGGAGATTTTGATCCGGTTTAATTAATTCAATGGGACAAATAGAGATGAGAGATGTTGAAGGATAGAGCTTGGAAGGTTAAAATATGGCACATAGATAGAAATAACAATATCATTTTAAATGATGTTGATAGTTAAATTTTAGATATGACACGTACAGTATTATTAGTGTATAAGATAAATTTATCAGATAAAGAAATACATTAGTAATTTCAGAACAAAAATAATTTATATAGCGATTTGTGTATACATATTTGAACTGATAATCATGTGAATCATTTTAACGCTTTTCAACGTCCATCGATAAGTGAAAGGGAGATAAGAGGAAAAAAGAGACGCAAAATCTTACTACACAATTTTCTTCAAAAATTCACTTGCAATCCATCCAACTCGAGTTATCGCTACAATTCGAACCCCCGAACATACTCAACACCTCTGTAATTCGCCAAAAATGTGCCTTGCTAGACCTTTCAAGTTCCAAAATTCAGTCTTCATTGCCCTACAATGTCTTTTAAAAAAATGTCGTGTCTACATTGTACAAACCTTTGAGCTCTTCTACAACTCTTTTTTCGTATTTTTCCCAACCATGTTGCTCTCCCTCGACCCATGGATGGATTCAGGGTAATTTTAATTTTTTATTTATTTTCTTTCATTTCCTATATGTTGATGTTGTTCTTTTTTCCTAACTATATAAAAGAGTGAGTTTTTTTTTTACACGCGTTGAATTCTCCTATCGTCAACCAAAACGACGTCGTTTCTTCTTCTTTTCACTTTGGCTTTCCGTCTTGCCATCTCTTGCTTGTCTAGACACTGCTTCTTCCTCAAGACGCTGATTTCCTTTCTCTTTCCTCATTCTAAGCTGTATTTGATTGATGGTTTCATTTCTCAACAGTAAATTAGACACCACCGTGTGGGGAGAGACATGGTGTGTCTCACACGGTGTTTGGGGTGTGTGGGTGTGGGGAGAGATATGGCGTGACTCACGCTGCGTGTCTCCGTGAGGAACGGAGGTACGAGGCGCGCCTCCGTGCCTCACGGAGACACGCCGTGTCTCCATCATGCACTGAGACAGAAGATTAGTAATGCGATAGCCAACAACTCTCTTAAAGAAACCGGTGAATCCCAGTACCAGCCCTTGATATCAAACCACAAAACATTACTTGAAGGAAGGCCACAATCATTTCAAGAAGGATGGGCTGCAGCAAAAAAGGATATCAATACTCTGAAGTTTGAACTAGAGAGTGTCAAGACTAAGTACTTGGAACTCCAAAATGAAATGGAAACTTTACAGAGGCAATTTGATAAGATGGCAAAGCCGAAACAGACATCTGCATGGACTTCCGGGTGGAGAAAACTGAGCAAGATCGGTAAAACAACAGAAAACAACGATGTGGCATGAGTCCACCGTTTACGTCTCTGATTAAAGATGCCTAGAAGGTGGAGAAATTCCATTTCATAAATGATAACTCTACAATTCAACTCTGTATTGCCAGGTTTGTTTTTCATTTTATTCTTTAATTTAATCTTTTGTTCAAACACGGCGTGTCTCTGTTGTGCACAGAGACACGGCGTGTCTCCGTGAGGCCGGGTGCCACCGTGCTTCAAGAATTGAAAGATGAAATAAGACCAGTTAGAGTTAAAACATTATTGGGATCTAAGAATAAAGAGAACACTAGATGAGGGTGTTTCTAGAGAGGTTACTTATAGTGCTACTCTAGAGAAATTAGTTGATCGATTAAGTAAACATACAACCTGTAAGTTTGGTTCTTAATAAAATGGTATTCTTTCTTTATGTTGTTAGTTGTAGTGCATGTTTATTTTATGTTGTTAATGAATATACAAAGAAGCTTATTTTCTTTTCTTTTTCGCACATGTAGTTGTTGGGTTGAATTTTATTACATATGATGCATTTGCAAAGTTCATCTATAACACTTCTGGAATAAATTTGGAGTTGTTTTTTTCTCTATTTACTTTATGCTATTTAATTATATTTCTTCTTTTTTAAGTTATATGTTGGGATATTTAGGTGATGCGATTTACGTTTGTGAACGTAATGCATTTACTAAGAGTACTCAT
>CAIGRP010123363.1:0-13709 GCA_903798385.1 Fraxinus cuspidata | reverse complement strand
CCTACTTATTTCATGTCATTGTTTCTCATTCCTTTTGCAGTGGCTAAAAGATTAGAGAGGATCCAAATGGAGTTTCTTTGGGGAGGAGAGGAAATTACATTTGGTTAACTGGCGTGTTGTTTGTTCTCCTATTAGAATCGGTGGTCTCGGAATGAGAAGTCTTGTTCTGTTTAATAAGGCTCTGTTGGGTAAGTGGTTATGGTGATTTGGAGTTGAGAGGGAGAGTTTTTGGAGAGATATCATAGGGGTAAAATATGGTGTTATGGAGGGAGGATGGTGTTCATGTGAGAGGCGTGGTTCTTATGGGGTGAGTTTATGGCGGTATATTTGGCAAGGGTGTAGTGACTTTCGGGATAGATTGACTTTTGTGGGGGGGAATGGTAATACTATCAGTTTTGGGGATGATTGTTGGTGTGGAGATCAACCTCTAAGGGTGGATTTCCTTCTGTGTATCGTAGTGCTTTGGTGCAGTCTGCTATNGGTGTAGTGACTTTCGGGATAGATTGACTTTTGTTGTGGGGAATGGTAATACCATCAGTTTTTGGGATGATTGCAGGTGTGGAGACCGACCGCTTAAGTTGAGATTTCCTTCTTTGTATCGTATTGCGTTGGAGCAGTCTACTATGGTGAATGATGTCTTAGATATTCATAATGATAGACTCAGTTGGAACATTATCTTTGGCCGGGGTTTGCAAGACTGGGAATTGGATGATTATGTGTTGTTTTTGACATCTTTATATGAGGTACATTTTAGAGTAGGAGAGGTTGAGCGTAGCAGGCGGAGGTTGACTCGTGATGGTATTTTTTTCAGTTCGCACTTATTTTAGATTTTTATTGGGACTTGTCGAGAGTTCATTTCCCTGGAAGATGATTTGAAAATGCAAATTGCCCCCAGGAGAGGCATTTTTATTATGGACGGTGGTCAGAGAACAGGTGTTAACGGTGGATAACCTTCGTACAAGGGGTTTCTAAGTTACAGAGTGGTGCATATGTGTAAGTGGGATGGGGAGACGATTGACCACTTATTCCTTCATTGCGATGTTTCTCGTTTACTGTGGTACGATGTTTTGGCGTCGCAACACATGGATTGGGTGCTGCCGAGGCGTATGGAGGACATGTTAAAGGCATGGAGGAGAAAGTTTCGAGATAAGGATAGCAAACTTGTTTGGGACTTTATTCCGGGATGCATCGTCTGGTGTGTATGGAGAGACAAAAACAGTCGCTGTTTTGGTGACCAAGCACGGGCAACAGAGCAGATTAGGGAATTGTTTTATTTGACATTGTATACTTGGTTTAATGCTGCGGCTTTTAGGCATATAGACGGGCTGTCTAACTTCATGTTGTTACTTTCTGATTTGAATTGATAATACACTTCCTGTGTGTTATGTATTGATTAATATAATATTTGATTACCTTTAAAAAAAAAGTATGTTAGAATGAGTTCATCTCTTCCTGAAATAATTAAATTATTTGGGGAACCACCGACTGAGTTTCATTTTTTTTTCCTTTTTTTCTGGCTTATCTTTATAATCTACGTCAAATTAGCTGGAGTTTTGACTTCACTATCTGCTAGCAGAGAACCTTGGTGGGGTCAAAATTCTTCACGGGCTCGACAAAGTACTTGAGGGTGGAGCAGTTGTATTGACCCTTAAAGATCAGAGTATACTTACTGACGGTGATATCAATCAAGGTAACCTGTTGATGTTGTTTTCCTTTCCTTCTCAGCCTTGTTTTTACTCTCTAGTTTTTTTCATCCTTTGGGGTATTTTCTGGACTCAGATTTCCTAAGGTGACATTACATTGTATATACCAGAGATTGATATGCTTGAAAATGTGGAAATGGGAGAGCAAAAGCGGAGGGATGAAGCTTATAAGGCTGCAAAGATGAAAACTGGAATTTTCGATGACAAGTAAGATTGTCCGCATGCATTTCTTGACAGTATCTCTAGAAGCCATATGAGTAACTTTCCCTTTCATGGTTTAATATTTTAGGTTTAATGATGAGCTTGATGCCGAGAAGAAAATACTTCCCCAATATGATGATCCAGTCGCTGATGAGGTTGATTTGTTATCACTTCAACTCGAATGAACTTGTCTTCTTGTGTGTTTTTTTGAATTTACTGTCTCGATTCTTGTTTCAGGGGGTAACTCTTGATGCAAGTGGACGTTTTACTGGTAAAGCAGAAAAGAAACTGGAAGAGGCAAGTTATTTTTGCAGATGTACTTGTTTTTAATTATACAAATTAGAATTATGTTGATTGACATGAGTTTTTTTATTTATCGCCAGCTTCGTAAAAGATTACAGGGGGTTTCTACAAGTAATAATGTTCAAGATCTGAATTCAACTGGGAAGATCTCCACAGATTATTATACCCAAGAAGAAATGCTTAAATTTAAAAAGCCTAAGAAAACGAAATCTTTGAGGAAGAAGGAGAAATTGGACTTAGACGCCCTTGAAGCAGAGGCTATTTCTGCTGGATTGGGTGCTGAGGATCTTGGTTCACGAAATGATGGCAGAAGGCGGAATCTCAGGGAGCAACAAGAGAAGTCTGAGGCTGAGATGAGAAGCAACGCATACCAGTCTGCATATGCTAGAGCAGACGAGGCATCTAAAGCACTTCGACAAGGGAAAACACAAACCATGAAGCCAGAAGAAGATGATACTCCTGAGTTTGATGATGACGATGATGAGCTCCGGAAATCATTGGAAAGGGCGAGAAAATTATCGCTTAAAAAACAAGAAGAGAAAGAAAAATTTGGTCCGCAGGTGATAGCCCAACTTTCTACCTCCAGTGTCAATGATTCAACTGCAGACAACCAAAATTCTGGGTCCGGAGAGCCACAAGAGAACAAGGTTGTCTTCACAGAGATGGAAGAATTTGTCTGGGGTCTTCAGCTTGATGAAGGTAATCTTAGCGTCCTGGGTTTTTCCATTGCCATTAACTTCTTTTGCAATATTGTAATCCTACTCTTTATGGAGATCAGTTTTTTTCTTCTATTTCTTTTATTATGTAATGATTTTTTCTTTTCCGGGTTGGGGGTTTAATATCATTGTATAATTATAGAAAGCTTGAATCAAAAAATTTAAAATTGTTGTATAATTTGATCTAGATGTCACCTAAATGTCTCAAATATAAAATGTTGTACTTCAAAATATACCCAGTGGCATTGTATTTCTCTCTTGTATGCTACAGATATAAATCCTTTTGTTAGACTAGGCTGTCATACAATAGCCCTGATTTGACGTTCTTTCAAGCAGACGTCTTTACTTTCATCTATTTATAAGAGTTAGGTGTATCGGATGGCATCTCTATTAAGCCTTTTTCTCTCTGTTGTATGCACCTCTCACATTAGTTTAGGTGGTAGACTCACATTTAATATTTTTTTTGGCGTCTTGATTTGCATTGGGTAAGTAAATATCTTCCATTCCAATCACTATGTAATGCTCTAAGCTCTCTATTTTTAGTCTGGGTGAAGTGCTAAGGAATACTATTTTTCCTATGTTTCTGATGTTTATCTTTTCTATTGCAGAAGCACAAAAATCTGAGAGCGAAGATGTTTTCATGGATGAAGATGTGGCACCAAGTACCTCTGATCAGGAAAAAAAAGATGAAGGTTATTGGACAGAGGTGGAAGAGACAATGAAAGATGAGACTCCTGCACAGGAGAAAGAGGAGGTCATTCCTGATGTATCAATTCATGAATCTGCTGTTGGGAAGGGTCTAGCTGGTGCACTCAAACTTCTGAAAGATCGAGGAACGCTCAAGGAAACTGTTGAATGGGGTGGACGAAATACGGACAAGAAAAAAAGCAAACTTGTTGGCATTTATGATGACGATAATGTATGGACGAATTGTAAGTGGGCTTTACTACATGAGTCATTTACTCTTCTATTCATTCAGTTTTATGTCTGTCACTTGTTAGCACCTATTACATTCATTAGTCACATAAATTTGACAAATATACCCTTCTCTCTTCAAAAGTGTTCCCAAATACTCCCTTTTTGCATGAATTAGACCTTCTAGGCGATATAGTCAGCTAGGCAAAGTTGACTTTAAGTTTTGATTCCGTTTAGACACTACCTTCCTTTGCACGAATTTCGAAACATCTAGGCACTCTCCTCAAACTCGGTAAAGTTGATGAGGATTTCTAATCCATTTAGATATTCTCTCCTACGTTTTTGCATGAATTTCGAAGTGTCTATGCATTTCTCATCAAACTAGGCAAAGTTGACACAATTCTAGTCCATTTAGACACACTAGTCGTTAGCGGCAATTTTGCCCAGATTGCCTAGTGGGCATTTTGATAGAAGGGCATTATAGACACATTGCATGACTAAATTGCCATATTTAATAAAATTTGTAGCGGAGTCAAGTTTCAGTTTTGGCCAAATAAAATATATTAGTTAGAATGATAGTTAAAACTTAAAAATATCTTCTTCGGGATTGGACACAGTATCAAAGATCTTTTAGATGCACATATTCCTCTAGGGGGACGATTGGGACGAGGGCATAAGGGTATTTATGACACAATCAATAATTTGCTTCATTTTTAATTAGGCATTGCTTTAGCTTCTTTAGGGGTTATTACTTCCTTAGTAGCTCAACACATGTACTCTTTAGCTGCTTAGATATGCCCGATTTTTTTAAATCAATAATACTGTTTGGTATGTAATTGTTAACGTCGACCAATATATTCGTACCTTGTAGAAACAAAAAAAGTTAGGGTTTTGCATTTATTAGGAAAGAATTTTCTTAGCCTCCTTCCCCAATGCAATCTCTGTCAAAGTTTAGGAATCTTTTTTTGTTGAATCTCATTGTACATGGAATTCTACTGAAGTATGAATGATTAGGATGTGTTTGAGCCACATTATTTTGGAAGAATGTATTTTGGAATAGTAAATAATGGAGAATGTATGGTTGAAAAATATGTATTTTGAAATAGTAGATTGACGAAACGTCGTTAAAAAAGAAGAAAAAGTTATTGATGTGATAGAAAATATTATTTTATTGAAGAATGTGTGGTTGAAAATGAGTAGAAGAATGAGAATGAAAAAAATAATGTGGTCCAAACATAGGCTTAATGTTAGTTTTGATGGAGTTCCATTTTTTTTTTTCTGCACCAGTTGACACCAAAGGAAGCCTTTCGGCTGATATCACATAAGTTCCACGGGAAGGGGCCTGGAAAAATGAAACAAGAGAAGCGCATGCGGCAATATCAAGCGGAGCTGAAGATAAAGCAGATGAAAAATGCAGATACACCATCACTTTCTGTGGAGAGAATGAGGGAGGCTCAAGCTCAATTAAAGACAACCTATCTTGTTCTCAGTGGGCATGTTGAACCTGGGTATGTCTCTTTATTTTCTTTCCTCATGTAAATTTTTATTTGCTGCCTTTCTGATATGACTAGGAAGTGGAATCCTGAGCCCTGAATTGCCAACCAGCCCCCCTGCCTGGTACAAGTACTAGCTTAAAAATGGAAAAACTAAGATCCAGTTACATCTTTAACTTGCATTGACAGTTAGATCCCTTTGATTGCAAATCGTCTTCTCAAGTGTCATGGTAATGAACCTAGCAGGAGTGGGTGCTTGCTGTTCCAACTAGGTTTTTGATGTATATGAAGAGTTACATATTCAAAGGAATAAAGAGCAAAGTAAAAAAAAGTAATTAACGGATGAGATTTGGATGCCATAGAATCTGTTGTTATCGGAAGTTGTTTTGTGTACTTGGTACAATTCCACCCCTCTAAATATTTGATAGAAAAGAATCATTTTCTCTTAACTATAGTGTTGTATAGTGGAGGATGTAGACATTTTGAGTTAGGGGGGCACAATCAAACCCTGTATAGATCGAATACTTTGTCTTGATTTTTGAATGATTCATACTTCGAGAAAACGGAAATTTACGTTTAAAAAACATTCTTTCATTAATATTTTGCTCATAATTTCATCCATTAGATTTCGAACATTCCTTTTATTAATACTGTGCTCATCATAATAAAACGTATATTTATTTTTAAAGAATTTGTAGTATTTTGATACAAACAATCAATTAAAATAATCAGAAACAAAAACATACAAACAATCAATTAAAATAATAAGGAAAACATATAATCATTTCAAATAAACACAATTTATTGAATATAAGTTAAATTGGACATAATCATTCCAGAACCATTCTATCGTAATTTAAAAATAATTCCATATAACAAAAGAAAATAAAAATTTAAAATTGTATGTTAATGCCATAAGCACGGTTTACCTTTCAATTTTCAAAGGTAAAATAACTTAAATTAATTGTGTCTGGAGGTTCGACAAGTGAAGGTGACGTCGAAATTGCAGTGACAGCGAGGTCGATGGTGGCTTAATGGCATTCACTTGAATTGGTAGGAAAAATTGTAAATTTAGGTTCTAATTAGTTAAAAATTTTCATTTTCATCTTAGGCGAACCGAAATGATTCATTTGCATTTGATCACTATTATCTAAGTGAAGATTTGTAGTAGATGGGTTAACATGTGAAGAAATTATAGAGAAATTTTGAAAAATTAGAAAGCTCAAGGTTTTGGTAAAAAGCGTGAGGGAGAGTCTTAAGAGAGTGAGAGGAGAGAAAAAAACTCGTAATCTATTGTGATTTTACTCATTTGGTGGGGATTAAAATCAATTTTTTAGTAGATTTTGATAAAAGTTGAAAAGTGATTGATTGCATGAAATATGTTATTAAAATTAATTGTTAAATTTGACTTAGAATAAAATATAGATTTTAATCGATATCAAACAGGACTTCATCAAATAATAATAATAATAATAAATAAATAAATTCCCCAAAAGATTATTTTGTATTCGTTCTCACTTATAACTTCCCTTTGCTTGTAAATTTAATGGTTTCAGGCAAACTAGTGATCCCAGAAGCAGTTTTGCTACTGTTGAGAAGGACCTTACTGGAGGCTTGACCCCCATGCTTGGAGATGAAAAGGTACTAGTTCACAAGATTTTGCTCCCTCTGCTTAATTGTTGGGGTCAGTAGATGGGAAGACGACCTCATCCACTTTAGATCTTTTGCTCCCTCTGCTTAATTGTTTTCCTTTCAGGTTGAGCACTTTTTGAATATTAAGCGGAAGTCTGAGCCTGAAGATAGTGTCTCCCACAAGAAGCCTAACACTTGAAGCATATGAAAGTTGTTGGCTGTTGAATGCACAACGCCTAATCATGTTCGCGGTACGATATTGATCGTAAAGGCTAGTAATTAACTACTGGATTACATCCTATGCTTCATGGCTGTGTGGAATTTAATTTTGAAGAAGCTTTTCAATCGACAAAATGTTCTCTCAACACATGCAAGTGATTCTGTATTACGAATTGATTTGTTGCTTGATTCACTTTCGAACAGGATTATGTTAATTTTTCACGGGCATTAGAAAGAGAGGTTATATTTACTGCTGGAAACCTTTTATTATGTATTGGTTTTTGCACAAAATTTCTTTGCGAGGCTTTATTTCATATGGCTCCTCGAAGCCGTGTTCTCAGTGTACGATTTAAGTGAATCTTTGCGGGCAATTCATCTTCATTCAGTTTCAGCATCCACACCAGACTGACAGTGGAAGTCTAGCACCAGGTGCAATCTCCAGCAGCAAAGATCCAGAGCATAGAATGAAAGTGAATGGGGATTGTTTTATTTGCTTTTAGGTTCAATCTCTCCTCTCCTCTTCTGGGGTCTATTTTATTAAATTCCTCTCTTTTGCTCGAGGCTGTGTATTGGTTCAAGTCCTATTCAAGTGTCGTCAATGTCTACATTATCTCACACTGCATGTTGGACAATTCTTGCACATTGGCATCTCGTCTCAACTCCCTCATGGATTGATTTGGAACTTTTTCAGCAAAAATTGAATGTTGGCAACATTTCTTGACTAAGTATACTGGTCCATATCTATTACAAACCTAGTGGAATACCAGTACGTCTGTACGTGTGAAAATTCCTAATTCAAATGTATTGAACAATCATCCCCAGAATATACAATTCTAGGCAATTTCAGAAAGATATTCCTCCAGTCAAATTACTCGAGTACAGTAACGTGGATCCCATATCTGAACAATTTCTGCATTCATCTGGCTAGCCAACTCCGGTTGGAACTTTGATACTCATTCTTGACGCACGACTTCGCTTCTAAAGCTTTGTCTGCATCAACAAATGAAATACAGCATATCCTTGGAACCTTGCACCTCTGAATCTTGATCCATATACACCCGGAGCCTTCAGAAGAATCTTATACAGTTGCTTCAGCGATTAACAACCTAGAAATTTACGAGATATTC
Organism: Fraxinus cuspidata; assembly: GCA_903798385.1. Taxonomy (NCBI): domain Eukaryota; kingdom Viridiplantae; phylum Streptophyta; class Magnoliopsida; order Lamiales; family Oleaceae; genus Fraxinus; species Fraxinus cuspidata. Next base: position 5,400 of record CAIGRP010123363.1, on the reverse strand, counting down.
AGTAGGGAGCTCTATTAACGATAAACTTTTTTGTTGGAACAAATCATAACGCACTCGTAGTTCTGAATAGAACTTAGACTGGATGCAGAGATGAGCTTTCCGAACTCCTCCATATTACCAGAAGCCCATGCCTCGACTCCTTAAATTACCCCCCAAGTAGTATAACAAGTTGATAATAAATAACATCCATGAGTAAAAGCTGATAGGATGTGAAAAATAGGCTTGGATCATGGAGATGTTAAAAGATTCATAATAGGCTTGTCCTCTAATGATCTGCCCTTTTTTCGCAAGAGTCTGTTCTAATATGCACTGCAGAGTGCAGAGAATTTTGGGATAATTTTGGGATAAATAAAAGTAAGTTCAAAAAAAGTTCATGCTCCCTTAGAAGTGGTGACAACAATTGACAATTACCTAAGAAACGTAACTTGTGCTTCTCATAATCTTCTAGTGTAACATTGGGGAATGATTAAAAGTCATTGTAACAAACACGTAAATATATCCAACGCTAATAGATCTGGTTCAAGTTCTTACTATGTGATAGGAGAGGCTCTGCTCTATCACTCCCACTAGGCACTAGCTCTGTAATAATGTTCATTAGAATAAAAACTGAACAATCCATTGTTAGTCTAAAAGTAATCAGAAATATGTTTTTTTTTTTTTTTTCAAAATTTGCACAGGGACTAGGAGTGGGTGCGATCTAGTTTGATCCGATTACAAAGGGAATCAAACTGAATCTAGTACGAATAAAAATCTTAGCGTTGAAATCGAACCGAACTAAAATCGAACCAATTAGTTCCGGTTTGATCTATTTCGATTCTTTATAATAAAAAGTTGAAAAAATTAAGTATGAAATACTTGTCATATTGAAAATAGATAAAAAAAAAAGGTATGAACCACTTGTAATTCTTGTAATCTAATAATAAAAATAATCAATTAACACAAGGAAACAAACAAAAATTCAACTCCAATGCTTAAGATCAACTCATAAAGGCGAAAAAAAAGATAAAATATTAAACGTTATCATAAATTGTAAAATCTAGATCGCAAAATTAATTCTTATGAAAATCCATACAATATATATACACACACTAAAAAATACCTATAATATTTGTATCCTAATTATCTTCAATAATCCTCAAAGAGAAGATGATAAATCTGGATGGTCGGCCACTTTGGAAACAACAAAATTTCAGTTCTTACAAAAATTGAACTAAAAATAATTTTTTTTCTTATTTGAGTTACATTAAAACTATGAATTTGTAAATGGCTTATTGACACAAAACGTCCATACGTTTGACCTTTTGTATGCAAAACGTTCCTACGTTTCAATTTTTAACATTTCACCCTTATATCAATGTTTTATTGTGGATAACGTGCTTCCGTCCATTTGCTGTGAGTTTTACCATTAAATGCTTACATGGACTCCCTTTTAATTTGAAACTTGAAGGGTAAAATTGTCAGGCCACTTCAAAAATCTATTCTTACCCATTACACGCAAAGTTCATCTTCCACCTTCTCCACTCTTCTTGTCTCGTGCGCACCCATTTTCTTCATCATCTTCTCTTGTCATCTACAATATCTCCTCCATAGTAGGTTATTCTCTACGCGCAGTGGAGGGCAAATTCAGAAAATGTAATATTTCATTGTTGGTCCGTTATTTTATATTTTGCAGTTTGAAATTTCAAGCTTTGAGTAATCGAGACTTCCTTGCTATTTTTTATGGAATATATTCTTGTTTTTCACAGGATTTTTGTCGAATGAAAATGCTTCCTTCGTTTATTAGAGAACCCGGGGACGAGACACCCACATACAGTATGAATGATGTCCATTCATGATCATTGTTTTCCCTTCATTAATTTTGTTGCTCTGTGGAATTAAAGTTTGGAACTTTATTGACATGGGAATTGGGAAAAGGCCTTCAACATTGTGAGAATTATTTTTGGGGGTTTGTTGGTATTCCTCCGAAATTACATGACATTTGTTGGGAGTTGAAATTTTCGTGATTTTTGTTGGGTTTTGAGCATTGTATGATGTGCAGTCCATTATTGCCCTGATTTGATGAGTGTGTATTTCTTTATTTTCATATCACCTTTCACCGTTCATTCCCTCATCTCCATATGTAGATGCAAATTCTAGCTACTTCACTATTGAATTGCATCATGGAGGCAATTTTTATGCCAAGCCAAACAATTTGGCATACGAACATGGATTTGTGATTTTCTTCGATTTCTTCCATGCCTTATTGTTCACAAAAGCTAATTTGATGAAGTTATTAAATGTAGTTGGTTATGATTTGATATTGGAGTTTTACTAAAATGAGTTTAGGGAAGGGGTTGACTAGATTGGAGAGCGATAATGATATCAAAGATATGCTTAGGGATAGAGATGGGCATCCGTAGTGCAGATATATATTATAGCTCCATTGCATGCATCGATCTTAGAAGTTGATGCGCAATGCAACGAACCACAAACATTTGAAGGTTTTTGCATACCTTTCATGGAAGAGAACGAGGGTGGAGAGCTTGAAACTGATTGGTCAGATAATTTTTTTTTCATGAGAATGGTGAAGAGTTGTAGTCGCATTACAAGGAAACCCTCCAATCCCATTATGAAGAAGATCAAAATGTGGGTGATACGGGTGTTGAAGATGATGAAGGTTGGGTTGAAGCTCATAACGACAAACAAAGTTGGGGAGATGAGGTTGAAGGTTTGGTGGAATCTAATTATGAGATTGAGGATCAGCCAGCATTCAATGCTGAAACCAAGAATCAAAGGGTTAATTTTGATTTTGGATTCGATATAGCATATGAGCATCAGGTTAGGAGTTCGGATACCAACTACGGGGACTCCGACGGGTTATGCAGCATTAATAGTACAGGTGAGGATGATACAACTTCAAGAAGAAGGTTTCGATGATGCTTTCAATTCAAGGACTGATATGGAGGATCCAAAGTTTAAGTTTCGTCCAACCCGGTTTATTTCTATTTATTAAACATGCACTAAATTTTATATACTTGTAACAAAGTATTGATAGTTAAAATCATTAGGCAAATAGTGTTGAGGCATAAGAGTAAAACCATTGTCTATTTCTCTTCTTAGTTTAACAGTTTCTTGAACATAATGGGAAGAATAAGAATAAGCCCAAAAATCCACCACAGAATCGCCATTGTTAGGAACATTATTCAAAAAATTATTATAAACGTTGATGTCATTGTTATTCTTGTTGTTTATTCCCGACTCATTAAAGCTCATAAACATGTTATTGTTCTATCCCATTATCCCTTTGTGCTTCTGCTTTATACACTATAATGATTTCGGACTTGACGAATTTGCTGGTAGTAGCTTTAACTCCTCACAAACTCTTCTATATTCTTCGTGAGGACCGAGCACCGAATCCTTTTGCCAGCAAAAGGCTTCCTTGAGATTCATGACTATTTTTGTTACATTTCTCATGCCAAAAACCTTATGCATTGCTTGGAATTCTCGAGTTTTATCAACCAGGAAGAAGGGTGACAATACACACTTTTCAATGCACTTTTTTCTTTGATGCTTGCATTGTGCCATTAGTCTGGCTGAGGACTGGACTAGGTTATAGCCCATTCAAATTTGGATTCTGATTACTCATTAAATACATATTTCATCATACTCACAACTTTTATCAACTTTTAAATCATACATTTCATCTACTTTTACCAAAAATTACTACAAATCTAATTTTAGCTACACTAAATAAGGAAATTGGTACTAGAGAGAAATCAGAATTCAAGCCTTATTCAATTTAATGTGAGAAAAAGCCAACAACTCGCTTAGAACATGCAGCTTTGCATCTCGCACTCCATTGCCCTAATAATAGAATCACAATTCATCTTCTACATCCCTTATGTCAGTCGAGACCACTCTCTCCTCACCAACACCAGCACCTGCACCACCACTGAATAACTCCATTCTTCTCTCCCCGTAATCCCCAAAGAAGACAAGCAATTTGCACAAATTCATTTCTTATGCTCTTGACTTGCAACCATTATCATTAAAGTATTTAAAGTTGAAAGGTAACATCTCCTTGTACCTCATTAGCCTTTGCTCCATTGAATGTAGTGAAAATCTTGAAGCAAAATTGTAATTTCTTTGCTTCCTTCAAAGAAAATATGCTGAGTGGCACAAGCTCCAAATATAGTACCAAAGCAAATTATGTTGTACAAGAAGGATTAAAAGCACAATCGAGACCCTAACCTAGCCATACTTAGTTACACTTGGCTTGTCACATCAATATGTCTATGGCAAACGTTGTTGGGTTGTTTTGAAGTCAAACTCAAAATTTAAGGAACAATGCTTGGTGTAAAATGATTTTAACAATATTATTGACAATATTCCACGTATCATGTTGCCATTGAACAATTTTAAAAACAATTCAACTTTTCAACCAACAATTTTTTGCCAAAATGAACATTCTCAACAATGTTGTATAAAAACATTGTACACAGAGATTAATTTTAAGGCATCTCATTGAATTGGTTCACTACAATTTGTAGATGAACAAAGTAAGATAGTGTCCTTTGTACTTAATGAGCTATATAAATACTATAACCATTGTTGTATTCAAGGATTAATAGTAGAAAACCTATTAGAAACATTTCCATTTGATCCTCCTCTATTGGAAATTAGAGAAAACCCCCTTATTTAAAACTTTTTTATGGGAAAAACCCCGTACCGTCAAATTTGTCACTAAAAATAGTAAAAATGTCAAAATTTAAAAGTAATAATTGCAATTTTAGTATCCAAAATTTTTATTCTTTTACAATTATATCCAAAAAAATTTTATGTACTACCCACAATCTCAAACCTTTAAAATTTTATTTCCACTCCACCCACTTCATCTTTTTCCTCAAAACTTTATTATTTTATTTAATCCCTTCTAAAACCCTCCTAAATTCCTCACTCCAAATTCCTTATTTCTTCTTCTCATTCCCAAGATTAGAAATATCCGCTCCCTAGAAAATCCAGTTTTGAGTTGTAATTCTATGAGGAATATAATGAGTTATTGAATTACTCCACGGCGGTGTTCCCCCATTAGCCCTAAAAATTCCCTTCCCTCATCATTAGTTTCACATAATTCCCTCATTTTACAGGCTCACATTCAATTGATGTGTCCATTTTTGTTGTTAGAGTAGTTTGTAGAACCTTTTTTCCGATCATGCTGAGAAAAAATAGCTCATCCACCGCTATGAGGTAGCAATCGTGGCATCTCTTAAGGCAGATTATGGTGTTTTTGCCTTCGATGAATTCAACTGTCCATTGTACCTTTTGTGAAGCACAGTTGCGTGTGTAAGGACCTATCTTAGGAATGAGAAGAAAAAATGATGAATTTAGGGTGAGGGATTGTAGACATAAAAAAATAAATAA
>CAIGRP010123359.1:0-16383 GCA_903798385.1 Fraxinus cuspidata | reverse complement strand
TAAAAAAATTTATCATTTTTATTAATAATTTCCATGCAAAACAGAGCCAAACGAATGATATTCAGTATGGAAATTTTTTTAATTTTTAATATTTTTGTTCTTTTGTAATGGGAACAAATTCTAGACCAAATGGTAAAAAAATTATCACTTTAAATGACAATTTTCATGAAAAACGATGTCAAACGGACACCAAACTTTCAATATTTTATAGGTGGAAAATTATATCAATCAAACACAATTAATTACAATTCACAGTAAAACAAATTCTAAGCAATTCAATTTCCTGTAATTCATTTTCTTTCCACCCAAATTCCACATTTACAATCAAACGGACCCTTGTAGATTTCTATACATATTAACTTCATATTTCACTTCCGGGCCATGATCAATTGCCAACTTTTTTTCGAAAAACAGTACCACTTACATTTCTTCATTTTCATGGTTTCCCCATTATTTAAGGAAAAGAAGATCAATTTGTAAATAAATTCTTATAGATAGTACTTAGATAGATTTCTTCATTTTTGTAGTTAAATTCTTTTATAATGGTTGATTTATAGTTTAATAATTTCAGAAAAATTAGGTGATGATAACTATTAATCATTTTTGTGTGGGTCTATTAGAAGAAAGTTTTTTTTTTTTTAAACTTGGTGAGCACAAATGCCCTTTTTTTTTGGTAGTTGTTTTCTTTTTTGGGGGTGTTTGATGCGCATTATTGAGGGAAGAATACATTTTAAATAGTGATGTGATGGAAAATACGTGGTTAAAAAGTAAGGAAAAGTTTTGAATGTGATGAAAAATATTATTTTATTGAAAATGTGTGGTTGAAAATAAGTTTTAAAAGAACGAATTTTGTAATATGACTTCAATTATTCATTTGCTTTGAGTTTATTTGTGGTGAGAAAAAATAAAATTTAATTCTTAGATACTTTATTTAAAAAACTTTACCTACCAGTTATGAGTGATTTTAGTAACGATTTTTAAAACAATTCAACACATGCTTAAAAGTTTATTATCCACCGTTTATTAAAGTTTTAAAAAAAAAAAATAAAGTTATGCATATGTCCCTTAGTGAAATTTTGAATTTTTGGTTTCTTTGTATGACATTTTTTACTTATAAATGATATTTTACTTATATGTAATTTTTTTACATACAACTTAATATTTAACTTAAATAGTTAGATAAAGTTATATATTTACTTAAAATATTATGTTAGTATTTCTTAGGTTTAACTTTATAATTATAAGTTAATTTTGTACTTTTAAATAATTTTTACACATAAGCGAATTTTTTACTTATAAGTAATTTTTTTATATCTTTTCATTTCTTGTCTTATTAATAAGATTTTACATTTAAAAAAATTATCTTATAAGTAATATTTTAATTATAATATAAATTTTTGCTATAAATAATTTTTTAATTAGTATATTTTTATTTATAAGTTAGTATTAAACAAAATATGTTTGTTGAAAATAATTATTTTATAAAGGATAAAAAAGAAAAAGAATTTGAGAAACGACCAAAATTCGTCGATTTGGTGGATTGAGTGAATCGGTCAAAATTGCATTACACTGTTTTTAGATAGTTTTTAAATCATCCAAAATCCGAGCCCAAAAAATCTAGCAAGCTCCGACTCTTCCAACCCCTCGTAAACGGTACCATCTGAAATCGGTAAATTAAAACTCCCAAGCAGGCCCTTAGATATGATGCAAAACAAATTTTGACCTAACATTATTATTCATGATATTGATCTAATTCACCAAATAGGATTTATTTTTTATTTTTTTGGTCGGAACGTGTTCCTATCTGACAAAACGCTATTGGATGGCCTTTCTATAGAGTCCACCTTATTGACGGGAGAAGAATATGAAAGTGATTTCACTATATTCTCGACCAGGCACAGGCTCCGATCCTTTGTAGAAACTACTCATAATAATGAACTTGCAAAATGGATATGTATTTTGATGATCATATACAAACAAACAAAAAAAAAAAAAAATCTGCTGTAGTCTTCAAAAATGAAAACTTATTAAAGCTTGGAAGTCTTTTATAAATTTGTAGAACACTAGAAGACGAGAAATTTCATGATCAGTCACTCAAAAAATTCCATCACTAAAACCGTCACGAGTTCCCGTGGAGGGTGGGGACCCAAATAGAGGACCTTTTCGACTTGATGCTTACAGCCCTGTCGAAATGCCCTTTTTCAGCTTTTCCATGTAGATCATCGTGGCATGAACCTTGTCAAAAGATTCCTAACTTCCAATTAATCAAAAATCTTCTTAAAAAAGAGGCTATAAAAGTTTAGAAATTAAATACATTCACCTAAGCAGTTTCCCAGACAAAATTGGGATCAATTGCATGAATCATTTTTCGTCATCTTCTTCTATTAATTGCTAGACAAACACTAACTTAATACGACAGACCACCAGACAGTGCGAAACGAAAACCGACTCATAAGCGAGAACCAAATCATCTAAAACATTGTGTTGGGTCTGGTATAATGCAACTGGAAACAACATACATAATATCCGGGCCAATACTAAGATCTAGTTTATAACGCATAAGATTTAGGAGAAAAAGGGAACAAAGCCTTCCTTTTTTTGTCAAGGACACATATCTTGTTACTGTATACGCAACAATAACCAAGAAAATGTTTACAATGACGTAAAGCAACCAATGCCAGACACTAACTACGGCCAGATCATCTCATCACATGTTCAAAAAAGGACTAGGTTGGTTCCATACCACCCAATTCACATAAGTTTTGGATTCGTGCGTATGTACAAAGAAGATAGATAGATAGATAGATAGATAGATACATGGAAAGAGCAGTATTAGGTGCGACGAGAAATTAGGGGTGCTGTAAATATTCCTCGGGTTACAAATAGCAACAAGATTACGAAATCCAAATCAGCTACTACAGTTGTGAAATGAAAATATTGTCGCATCTCATTTCCTGGCATTAACACACAACCTGCCACAATGGTGTGCCCTAACCTGATTCATACTAATCTTGCTCGATGCACGTGTGACATTAGTCAACAGATTAAATAAGTGCGTGGTCAAACTAAAACATAGCATAAATATACGCTGGCAATACCTGAATACTTGATTAATCAAACTACTCTAATATTTGGAAGACTGCTTCACAAAAAAAGGGCGCCTAATTTCAGCCTTTAGTAGTGACCAGAATCGACCCGGGCAGGACCACCTTGACGCCTGTGAAAATCTCCTCCATCACGCTTTGTCTGACTCTGATTTCTCTCTCTGTATCTTGGGGCTACGTCATTAGATCCATCTCCAGACGCTACAAACTTCTCGGTTTTACTATTCTTATACTGCCCAACTGGCTGGTATTCGTAATGCACATTCTGCCTCTGCCTTTCACGAAATGCAGTTACATTGTGTTGCCGGCTATCATGACCTGAAGACCAATCTCCATGAGATTCATGGCCTCTGCCAGAACGATTGTTGTGGTTTCCATTCCTCTTAAAACCAGATGAAAAATTAGGGTCGTGCTCCCCAGCTGTATAGGCAGCAGCAGCAGCTGAGTCACCAATTCCAGCAGGAACTTGCAATGGGGAATAGGGACCTTCTTTCACTGGAGCAGGTTTCCTCTCTCTGAACTCTTGATGATGCTTTACATCTTTCGCTGGAGCAGGTTTCCTCTCTCTGAACAACTCTTGATGATGCCCTACATTTGGCTCATCAGCCATATTATTTTCAGGGACAGACTCGTCTGGATGAGGTCGATCAACTTCACAGTTTTTTTTGTCATCTTGAGGTGGAACACGCACCTTACGCTGGGGACGATGATCCCTTTTTGAAGCCCTATCAGTTTCCACATTAATAGTTCCAGTTCCAGCAGCTCTGCCCCGGTTCTGATTATTTTCTGAATTTGTGTTAGGCTTGGGCTGCCAATGAGACAATATTCGCTCCCCAGAGCTGTGACTATCTTTAGAAGAAATAGTTCTGTCTGTCTGGTTCACATCAGTAGCTGAAGATTCACTACTGACAATATTCGTGTGTTCAGGATCATTATTGTTTCCCATGCTTTTATGGCCCTTGGAAAGATATCGCTTTCCCCTACCTGTTGTTATCTGATCTTTCACAGCATGAGATTTTCCAGCTGCAGCTGATTCAATATTATTGGACATGTTACTGCTATCCAACGTGTCGTTCTCTCTGGTAATATGTGATTCAGCTTTTGGTGCATTTACTTCACGCTTCACAGTATGATTTTGGTCCATGGATCTTTGAATGTCCTTGCTTGGGTTAGAAGTAGAAGATGGTCCATGATGCGCACTCTTCCTATTTGATGGTTCTGTAAAATTCTGTTGGTGCCATGTTCCATGTGCTTTTCCTTGCTTGTAATGCCTGCCATCTCCCTTCTTTAAGTCTACACCAGACCCAACAATACCAGTTGCAGAGCTCTTAGGTGGCGGACTTGCAGATCTCACTGACTCAGGTTGTGCTTTACCAGCAGCCTCTTCTAGTGTAGGACTAGTTGAAAATGGCACTGGTTGAATACTTCCCTGCTGTGCCAGCTCCTTAGCCACAGGCTTCGGAACATATCTCTCCATTTCCCTTTTGCCTTTTGAACTATTCGGCACCAGATTATCAATCTTCGCTGGAGTCGCAGATTCAGGAGTAGATTTTTTACTTGCTTCAACTGCAGCCTCAACTTTGCTTTGTGAACGCACAGGAGCCCACATTATAGTGTCATTGCTATGAAATTTTTCCACAATCCTATTGGCCTGTAGATTTCGTGGCATTCTGCGGGACTGATGTTTCCACTGTTTGCTTCCTCTGCTATGGACTGCTTCATCATGGAAAGTAGACTGCACCTCAGAAGCCTGCACTCCTCCGTCAGGCTCAATCTTTGCTGAGACTGAGCTATCCAAAACTGACAGCACAGCCTTGGACTTGCCAGTTTCAATGGACTCTTTTGCACGATTAGTCTCCTCCAGCGTTGCTGACGGTATTGGAGAGATTACAGCAGCCTCATCCAGTCTCTGCTTATGCTTACTATTACTTTTCCTTCTCTGATGTGTGGTGGGTTCAGCCATAATATTGGAGGTATTCAGGGCATTTGTCTCGCCACTTGCTCTGACACTTGAAGCAACCTCCGTCAAGGTATTAGTGAGATCTTTCGGAGCCTCAACTGTGACAATTAGCACTGCCTTTTCATTTGAATTCTTCTGTGATGGATCATTTGGCTTTTGTTTACATAATATTTGCTTATGTCTAGAGACACTTTCATCAGTAGATTTGAATGCATTTGTGGTACCCACATTATAAGAATCCTGTTTCAAAGGCGAAGACTGACCATGAGAAATGTGTTCCAAATGAGATGCCCAAGGTGTCACTATGGGTAAATCTCTGGAAATATTAGCAGATTCTCTAGAATGGCTAGCACCGCTCTCTCTGTCTTTAGAAACAACGCCAGACTCAGAGACCAAATTAGGGCCAGGTGCCTGGAACTTGAGGTTAACCATTGCTTGTTCAGCAAGTGTGTGTGTTTCTTTTTGCTCTCCCTGGAAGACACCAATCCCCTGAGCTGTCTCAGCATTCTGGGTTCCCTGAGTTCTCTCGGCTTTCTGGTTTCCAGCTTCACCTGCTTGTGTTCGCCGATTCAGCTCTTCCAATTTAGCCAAAGCCTTGGCCTTCTGCTCTCTCGTTCTTTCTTCCTCTTCCTTCTGTAGTTGTAAGGCACGTTGCTTTGCTGTCTCTCTCATCTTTGCACGCTGATTGAATACATAAACACAAGGCCAAATAGAAACTTAAATACATTAAGCAAGTGAGAAATAAAATTAGTTAACATGTAAATATAAAACCTGTGCCTGGATTTCAGTTGAATCATATGATTCTGCACAAGGTTGTCCTCCATCCATCACTGTATGGATCACTGAGTTCTCAGTATCCTCAGAACCACATGCATAAATATCATATGAAGATTCAATATTTGAAGCTGTAACCACATCAAATTTCTTCTGCCATCCATCATCATCCTGGCCGTTGAACTTTCCTTTACCGCGATGGTCAACTCTAGCTTGCCGACCATGATATGCTCTCCTGTAAATTTGAAGAAGTTTAGGAATGGATATAAGTGTGAAAGATAGCAGAACAAACATTTTTCATCAGACCTAGGCACGAGAGCTGCTGACTGAGAAATCTTATCCCCTACTGGAACAACCACTTCGTGGGGGACAGGGACAAAATCTCCAGAAGCAAAAGTCCTTTCAAAAGATCTAGCAGTACTGCCAGCTTCAACAGTAGAATTATTAAACTTGGCTTCAACAACTTGAGACCCACTCCTTTGCTCTTCCCTGTTGTAAGCAGAGGGAACCTCGTGATGTCCATCAGTTGCACGGACTTTTGCATTTAAAACTTCACTTTTCTGCATTAGAGCTGAATCTTTTGTCGGGGCAAGTAAAGATGTATCCCTGTCACTAGCTGGAGTTTGCTGTGGTTGTTCAGGAGGAAAACATGCCACACTTTCTGATTTATTTGTCCAATTGTCATTAACTGCTTTGACATTGCCTATACCTTTCAACGACTTCATTTTGACAGTGTTTGTAGAATGACTATCAAAATTATGTGAAACATTCTCATATGGTGCCGTCTGCTCACCAAATATATCTTCCTCCACATCATCATCAGCCCCCCACTCAGTTTTCCGGGATGATATCAAGGGTAGACCATGCTTTCCACGATGTGAGGCACTAGATCGTAAATTTTGTTCCCAATTTTCTCTTTCTTCCTTCCTATCCCACTCTTTCTGGTTCTTTAGCGGAATGTTGTGGGGTCCTTGAGGGCCCTCTAGATGATCAGCTTCCACTTTTTCCGACAATGCCTTGCCCGTGGACCCACGCCCATCTGATCTGCCATGGGAATAACTAGGATCTGGAGCACTTGGGGCAGGATATCTATTAAACACATGGTGGCCTGCAGCCATCCCCATGTATGGAATTTCACGTTCATTGCCATTGCAATAGCCCATTGGTGGTCGATAATAATTGTCAAAAGTCATTGGTGGACCAGGGTAAAAACCAGGCCTAAATGGCATAGCTGGGCGTGCATAGGCATCGGGCATCTGTGTCCTGTATAAATCTCCATTTTTTGGATGGGGACCTCTAGGAGCGGCACCTGGTGGAGGAACTGCTTGTGAACCAGCTAAAGGCACAGGTACAACTTGAGGACGATGATAAGGGAATGGCTCCATTGGAAAGCCACCAGGAGTAACAGGGGCTCCAAATGGCGGTCCCCCAGGCGGTCCCCTATACCAAACGCCAGCTGGAGCATTTATAGGAGGACCACGCCATGAATCAAAATGCTGAGGGGGAACATTGGAGTGGTAATATTGTTGGGGCTCCCCTTGCCACTTCTCCATGCTAGGATGAATACCATCCTCTGTAGATCGGGTACCATCTCTCTTCCATGTATTATTAGTTCCACTCTTGGTAACTGCACTAAGAGAAGTATCATGTTAGACAAAATTCTACAGAACTGAATCTTATTGATAGCTGAATGTAACTTTATGTCCTAAAAAATTGATGGGTGCTGACCATCCTGAGGAGCCGTAATCTTCCCATCTGTCTGAGATATTCTGCCAGAAGCAGAGCTAGGATGGTCATGAGAGACATGATCTGTCAGGGATTGTCAACCAAGGTGTCAGTTACGCAAACATTCTACATTCTTCTGTTTTTAAGTGTCAAATAGTTTCCAAAATTGCTTATAAATATATGCCAAAATCCAATTATTACAACGGTGAACAAGGCAAATAATGATAATAATATATAGAGGGTGTTTGGTGGAGATTAAAATTAGATTTTTAGTAGATTTGGATAGAAGTTTTTGAAATATGTGGGTGAAAAGTTGTGGGGCCTACGAAAGATGTGGTTAATATTTGATTGTTTGACTTTGACTTGAATTAAAATCAGATTTTAAACAGGACCAAACAGGGGCATAATATTCATACATCAAAAAAATCTTTCAATTTAAGACAATTCTGAGAGGCTAACAGGTGTAAATAGAAGATGCTCCATCATCAGAATTACAAAAAAGATAAGTAGGTATCATATCCAAAACCCAACAAATGGCCATAATAGCAAGCTTACATAACCATTGCTTCAAACCATAGCATAAGCAAATGATTTCAATAGGTTCACTGAGAACAGAAGAAGATACATGGCACTATGCATGAGAACACCACTACTGCCTGCTCTTAATACAACAATGAAAGTGCTTCACACAGTTTACCCTCCAACTTTACATTATTCTGGCAAGTTGCCACGGAGCTAAATAATTTCATCTAATTTTTTTTGTTTTTAGGTCACTTTCCTAATTGAAAGTATAGTTGATTTCCCAGTTTTCTGATACGTCAAAAGCACACGAATGGCAAGCGAAAGAGCCAAGAATTTTAACATGCATGAGAAGTATTCACAAATGTACAGTAATTCTATAATCACATATTCACACCTTGTAATTCAATATCCTTCACAGAATTGTCTCTGTCAGAACCAAGTGTAGGAAAATCCCCAGAACTCAGAGAGAACCCATCTTCCTTGGAAGATTTTGCACCCTGCAAATATACTAAGATCAATTAACCAAAATAAATTATTTTTAAAGAAAATGTTAAGATCTATTCAAATTAGTTAAGATATAGGTTTTTAGTCCTTCCGTTCATGAGGATCTGGAGAAGTGGTTATGCAACACTACAATTACCACAACTCAAATTGCAGGAACATAGAGAAAGAGGGGACGAGGGAAGCTGAGATTATACAATAGCCTCAACAGGGCGAGATCAGAAAACAAGGAATTTGGGGAATGCAGATGCATCACTGATCAATATATTCTATCACTATCTCCCTATAGTAACTGCTAAGAGTGGATCATTTAGTTTATCCACTTTGATGAAGCACAGTACTAAAGTATTCAGCGATGACAACTGAAGAACCAGATACTAGAGAAGTAAATGTTTCTCTAAACAGAACTATACCAATCTTCCTGCAGCACTAATTGGACCCCATGCTACCGAACTTTCGGACACAGGTTCTGCAAACCTCGAGAGTTGTGAGCTATTAGGTCTGGTTTCTGCACTTCTAGGACGCAATGACGTCGATGATGTCTGATTTGATGCCAAGGTCCCAGAGGCCGATGAAGGTCTAGAATTTGGAGTCCATGCATTGGCTGTAGGTTCATGTGTTCTATCACTACCAGCAGTTGATGGTCGAGTACAACTTCCACTAGATGAAGGGCGGGCACTGAGATGGCTAGGCGAACTAGTGCCACCATCAGCATTTGGAGACTGCATAGAAGAACTCCATGCATTTGAAGCAGAAGAAGATGAGCGGTTTCCCCAGCTAAGTGTACCCCTATGACACAAGAAAGAAAGGCTTAATCCAATGCAAAACAATACAGGAAGAAAAGAATTAAACTACAGATTCTGATAGGCATAGCACTTGAACTACAAAAATAACTCATTGAGAAATCTATGCACTCAAGTGCCTCAGCAATAGATAACAAATAGAAAATATGAATGGCGATTGAGATCACAAATACTACTAAGCACTCACTTGGGAACAATTTCCACGTTGGGATCCAAACCATGATTTTCTAACCTTGAAATAAAATCAAAAAAAGTGTCAGATTGCACCTGAAAAATGGGCAAGGTAAACCAAAAATAACTCTGCAGATACCTTTGGCTGGGTAAATTCAAGGGCTTTGGTACAGGAACTTTCCCCAAAACAGTCATTCCACCCCTTCTTGCAGAAGCCCACCTATTACAAAAATAACAGTAAAAATGAAAATAAAAAGTTAAGACAGTAATTACCAATAATATCAAAACTGGCCCACCCTGGCTGGTTGGACCGGTAAAACTGGGAACCGGTTCAAACTGTTTCGAGCAAATGTGCATTCCCTTCTTTTTTTGGACAGAACAAAAAAAAGAAAGGCAGTTAACCTTTAAAACCCGCTAATTAAAAACCACCTTGAAAACCAGTGAACCGGCTGGTTCAACTGGAACCCGATGAACCAGTCACAGTCCCCATGGTTTTCAAGGTCAATTTCTTTTTTTTTTTAAATCACATGCATGCACAGAACGCACGCCTGCTAATTTATTCCACTCAATAGGCAGCTATATTTATAGCCTATCCTTCTCTCATAGTAAATGATATTTTCGGTGTGGGACAAGTTGAACTTCTAACAATTAACTCCCTGCAATTACACATTTTGGCTGTTGTACAGCTGTACCAATGAGGGCACAAAAAGGCAATGAAATCCAATCCATGAAAATGCTGGCCACTTTGTTATAATTTCTCAAGAATACATAAAATAAATATATCAAGAAAATTAGTATAGTTCAAATGTTTCACTCTTATGAGTATTTTGTATTTATTTATTTACTAATTTATGACCACTAGTTCGATGTGCAGGCCAGTTTCTATAACCTTGATAATTACAATATCGTGCCAATACAAAAACCAACAGGCACCATAATGCTTTTCCAGAACCTACCAGTCTAGAAAGGCCAGACAAATGAAGTGTAACTTCGGAAGAGAAGTAAAAGAACAACATTAAATGGTACTACAAGGCTAAGAAATAAAAGATTTCATAGATCATTAAGTACCTCCGCTCTCCAGACAATATACTTGAAGCCATTATTCAAATTAAGTCCCAATGTCATCCAAAATAATTTTAGGTGGCCTGGACAGTTTAAGAAGAATACTTTTTATCAGAAGACAACACAGACCAAGTGAAATATATCAGAAAATAACATGGGCAGCAAACTGCAACCCAAAACGCCTATCCCAAAAACACTTCAATAAAAGCAAAAAACAGAAGGAAATAATAATGATTATAATTATAATAATATATAATATATGCTAAAATTTAAGAGCACAACACATGCATAAAAAGTTCAAACAACTTTCAATGTCCATAACCAGAGACAAGCACTACTGACAACCTTTTTATTCACGAACATTGTAAATTATGAACAAACTTTATACTCAGACTTTCGTGACTTCCACAACAAATTCCACTTACAAATCATATGCTAGACAATGTAATTCAATTATACCTTTTGAGGCTTGAGGCTTGCATTCCACCTAACATAAGATGTTCCCAAGTGCTATACTAAAATACTTGTGCAGTTATCCAAATCAACCAACTTAAGTAAATACTCAAAAAAGTTCAAAGGGGGGGCACGCAGGTTGAAAATAAGCCTAATGCTATAGTAACAGAAATGCAGAGATTTTTTGGGGATCCAACGATGCGGCTGCATAATAAGGGAAATCATTCCCTGCAGCAGACATCTCCCATAAAATCCAAAGTTGCAATCAACAACAAGTGTTTTGAACCTCAATGTTAGACAAACCTTGATCCAAATAGCCTGTAACTTCATCTTGATCATATAGCCACTTCACAAAAAAATAAACTATCATCCAAACAAGTTATTTAATTACCAAAAAAATCATCCTATAACTTATTATGAACCAAAATTGCACTTACATTGCATCCTAAGAGAAGTAGAAGACCTCATATAATCTTGATGAGGGCAAATGGAATAATTCTTGGGTTGATATTTAAATTTGATTAATTGATGATTTTAAATAAATAATCATGCACGTTACGAAGGGTAAAGAAAACGTAAGAGATGGATAAGAAAGGTAATTTAGATGTGTATTTGCACAAGCAAGAATTATATTAAGAAATCAGTTTTTTAAGCGAAAAGGCAAAACCTCTATACCCTAATGAGTATTTACCAAGGCTTTCTTCTAAGCTTTCTCAAGCATTATGAAGAACAGCTTGATAAAAAGCACTATATTGCACAAAGGTGAAAATATCCATGCTACATTTTACCACCTTGATTTGAAAGAAAGTGACTTCCATGAACAAAGGTTTCAGACCTACTAGTCCCTTAAAAAGTTTGTACAAGGACAAGACTTCTGTTTTGCTCATGAGACCTAGTTCAATAACAGGTGATAAATACTGGCTTCTTCTCATAGTCTTTTCCTGATAGACGATTTTTTTTTTTTTTTTTTTTTAAAGCTTGTTTGGCATAGATTTTTCCAAGTGAAAATAATTTTTTTGGAGAATGTGCAGTTAAAATATGAGAAAAAGTTGCAGGTCCAATAGAATGTGTGGTTGAAAATGATTTAAAGAAAAAAATATTTGCCAAACAAGCTTTTGGTGGTTAACAAAAATGCTGATGAGGTTAAAGATAATAGTAGAAGTGCGGAAGAGAATTAAATTTTGATTCATAAGATTACAGCTTTCAATCACTTGGGTGGATGTTGTAGAAATTGACATTTTTCCTCTACAATCTGTTTTAGGAAACCAATTATAAGATGGTTTTACTCAAAACCATTGATGAGAAACCAAAATTTGTTTCAAGAAATTTCAGGGTTATGGTCTTGAGAAGAATACTTTTGAAGGAAAAGAAACAGGTATTGTAGAATATTTTTGAAACAGGAGCAAGTATCACCTTTCTTTCAAAGATGACACATTCTCTTCCTCATAACATTCAGATTAGAGTATACCTCAACCTTGTTTTGTATGTTCAAAATAAAGTTGGTAAATGTAGTGAAGTATATGTTAATGGCTACATGAATTCACATTACGTGATCTCAACTTGACTTGCCATTCAGGGCATAATCTTTCTAAGAAGTCCTATTCAGATAATATATTTTCTATTCTAAAATTCCTCCAGGCATATTTCATGACTTATTTTTCAAACAAACTTCGCTATACATGAAAGAAGTAGCCATCTTGTATCATAAACCTGAAAACACATTTTTTAAGTCAAATGTCACACAAATCTTCCCTCAAATATTTACCTTTTATGATTTCTTCTATTTAGCTTCTTACATAGGTACACCAAAAGAAATACTATGGATCATAAATATCCTTTACACTATATCCACATTCAACTGTTAAAAGAAAGGAGCAACCATAGGAAGCTTGAATGTAATAGCAAATGTGACAAAAATTTCTTACCATTAAAGTCCTTATCATATGATAATTTTTGTCGTCTTATTTTTAAGAGGCAAAAGAAAAGGAACATTTTTTCTCATCTAAAACGTATTGTACATGTTGCCATAGACACATTACTTGATAGGTATCTACTGTGTCCTCAGTATTGCCGAAGAGAATCAAAGAGAAGGGAAGAAACTCATTTCCTATATGAGTACTAAAGTTTGACTTCTATAAAAAGGAAAACAGGAAATATAATGCCAACTGCGAAGCAGGTTTTATCCTTCCTGATTTTAAAACTTTACAAGATGAAGTAGGGAAACAGAGGCCCAAAAATTTATCATTTATGCCCCCCAGATCTGTTGAATTAACATCATGAGCATTCGAAGCCATCACATGAATGGTCCACTTAAGTTCTAAGCCAGACACCCGATTCCACTAATGCTACAGGAATGTCTTTCTACGTGTCATCTGCCTTCCACCCAGGCTTGCTCCCCTACCACCCAAATGTGTGCTCCAATCAACGAAGACTTTTCAATGATATCTATCACACTTCTTTGACCAAAACTAGGCATACCTTCTTTGCAGGAAGATACAATCATCAACGGTCAATATTTGATAAGAGTTAAAAATATGCAAGTCAGAGCATGGCATGTACTTTGATGCTGCATAGCACCATCATTAACAACTACTTACCATCAGAAGCCTTGGCAAGTCCCATTGACAAATTTAATTCATATATGTTTCCTTTGATATCTCCTACAGTTTCTCTAATTCCAAAGGAATGGGAAGGACATAATTGCCATCTCCCGCAGTGGACGAAAAAACATGGAATACAAATTTCAAAGAACAATAGAAGAAAACATTTTATCCAAATTTGATTTTCTAAATGAAGAACTAATATTGTAGAGCGAGTAACTTGAACTACGAACAGTACTTAGTCACACCACCACATAGGACAGCTCAACACTCTTTTAACATTCAATTCGGATCATATGCCCTTCCAGAACGAGCCTCAACCCATGAATGTCTTCCAGACACACATGTCCCTTTAAGGGAATTAAGTAAATACAGGATCTTGAACATCAACACCACTGCCTCCAGAACACTCCTATTACTTCAATTTTTCCTCAAGAAACTCTCTCAGAGCTCCACCTTGACATCCGAGTTCTTCAATGCTTAACACGGTTATAAATTCCAGACACACTTTGAGTAATTATTTCCACAATGGCAGTGGATAGACTATTCACTCTCCCAGAAAACCCAATTCCAAAATGCAAAATTCATCTTTTATAAACCCACACGAGGTTCCCCCTCTCGAAACCACAACTCACTCACCCACCCACCCATGGAGGGACCTCTAAAATATATTACTATATTATTCTTTGGACGTGTAGGGGCGGAGCAACCGGGGACTAGTGGGCTATTGGTCCTGGGTATTTCACGTATTACACTTGAGGCAAGGAGAAAACATAACAAGCCCCATCCAAAATAAAATATTCTCGAGAAAATCACGTAAGGAAGATTACCATCAAGATACAACAAATTTGAAAAAAAAAAACATAAATAAATTTCGCGAACCTAGAATAATAGAATGGCAATAAGGATGGACGGAATCTTACGAGTGGATCGGCCCCTTTATCATACAACTGATATTGGGAACTCGGCAGGATTAGATCTAGGTCGTGTTGAAATTAAATCAGTCACAGAAATCAAATCGAGTCAATAGATTTAAAGCATATTTGACCCAATTAATCGGATATTACCTTCCAATTTTGGGTTGATGACGACGACTTATCCTGGTAGAAATCACTGCAACACAAATACAAATGGTGCCAAGATCCCTTTTTTAGTTTGCGCAACAATACGAAGGACAAAAACGCANAAGCATATTTGACCCAATTAATCGGATATTACCTTCCAATTTTGGGTTGATGACGACGACTTATCCTGGTAGAAATCACTGCAACACAAATACAAATGGTGCCAAGATCCCTTTTTTAGTTTGCGCAACAATACGAAGGACAAAAACGCATAGACCCGTTCTATTGACAAATAACGGGCCTTGTTGCTGTTGGATATGGACTTATGGATTATGTCAAGAAGATGGCTTTCAATTGGGCCAATTCACCACAACTGGGCTTCTATTGGGGCCGTACCATTTTTTATTTTTATTATTCAATTTAGGGAAAATTACGTAAAAACGGGTGAATAAAGATCAATTTTCATAATGGGTTGAAGATTATTGATTCAATTTTCAGGTTTTTATTATTTTAATTAAATATTATAAATTAATTTATATATACACCCTATCTACCCATCCAATTCTAAATTAATTTACAAACCAAACCGTCCCTCCACTCTCTCTTCACGTTCACCACCATCAACTCGTCGTCGCTGCAGCAACCCACAAGATGGTGGTCACAATGAGGTGCCGCTGCAGCAACCCGCAAGATGGCGGCGGATCTGGTGGTTGCGTTGATGGCGGTGATGGTGGCGAATCTGGTTTGTTGTTGTTGGAGCGGTGATAGTGGCGGACCAGGTTTGTTGTTGTTGGAAAATGGTGGTGGTGGTGGCGCGATGGTGGAGGAACTGACGACGGCTGTGAGGTTTACGGTGGTTGTTGGGGCGGTGATGGTGGCGGACCAAGTTTGTTGTTGGCGGTGATGGTGGTCGCGTTGATGGCGGCGGATCTGGTTTGTAGTTGTTGGAGCGATGATGGTGGCGGACCAAGTTTGTTGTTGCTGGAAAATGGTGGTGGTGATGGCGCGATGGTGGAGGAGGCGATGACAGCTGCGAGGTTACGGTGGTTGTGGAGTGTTGGCCGTGTTGGGTGGCAGATCTGGTAGTCGCGGTAATGGTGGTCGTGGCCGATCTGGTGCACGATGATGGTGGTGGGATCTTGTTTGGATCTGATTTGTTGTTGGAAATGGTAGTTGTGGTGGTGGCTGAAAATAATGTTGGTGGTGGTGGCGGCCGCAATGGTGGATGCGGCGACGACGATTGTGAGGTGATGGCGGTTGGTGGAGTGTTGGTTATTTTGGAATCTGATTTGTGGGTGGCAGTGCCGTGAGGCTGTAACGGTGGCGGCAGTTGTGATAATGGCGACGACGGTGGTCGTGGGTGGGATAAGTTGGGGTAGGTGTCTGTGATTAATTATTTGGTTGATTGTGACTAATAATTGGTTAATTTTTTACAAATAAATAATATGTGACCTAAAAATTGATAATGTGACTCTCAATATATTAAGTTGTAATTGAGTTGTGACCAATAAAATTTTGATTTTGTGATCGATGAATAATTTGTGACTTATAAAGTTTTCGATTCGTGACCGATAAATAATCTGTGACCTAAAAATTCTTGATTTATGACCAAAAAAATATGTCTTGGCCAATAATTTTATAAGT
>CAIGRP010123354.1:0-10548 GCA_903798385.1 Fraxinus cuspidata | reverse complement strand
AATATTATAAAATTAATTAATAAATACACCCACCCACCCTACCCATCTATCCCAACCTGATTTCACTCGCAAACCTAATTCATTTCCCCGAGGTCTCTCTGCCCAAGAACGCCGCAACTGACCTCTATCCAGTTCGAAAAACATCGTTAGAAAAAATGACGAAGTCGGAGTACATCGCTCTGCGGTACCGTGACGCTGCTTCATGTACGACGCTGTGTCGAAGAAGAGATGACGTCGACGGGATACATCGTGCTGTAATCGTTTGTATCTCATTTTGGATGTACGCAATCTGATTTTGGATCAAGTTGTGCAGTGATTTTGTTGACGATGTTTGTAGTTGGTGGTGGTGATGTTGGCGGTGATGTTGAGGTGGTGGTGATGTTGGCTGCGATTTGGTTTTGGATCTAGCTTTGGGCTATGGTTCGGGATATGAGTTTTGGTGGATGAGGAAAGGGATGAGGCAGTGGTGGTGTGATGTTTGTGGTGGTCGTAGCAGTGATTGATAAGTTTGGATCTAATTTTTTGATGTTGTTTGGGTGGTATGTAGTTGGGGCTGAGTCTGTGACTATGTTCCTGGCGGTGGGGTTGTGTTGCTGATGGCGCTGTTAGGCTGTGTTGGTGGTGGTGATATGTGACCAACTATTTGGTTAATCCATGACCAACTATTTGATTATTTGTGATCAATTATTTAATTGTGACCTAAAAATTCGATTATTTGTGACCATCTAATTTGAAAATCTATGACTGATAAATAAATCGTGACCTATAAATTTTTTGATTTATAACCAATGAAATAAGTTGTGACCTATCAAAATTTTTGATTGCGACCATAAAATAATCTATGACGAATTAATTTGATAATATGTGATCAATAAATAAGTTGTGACCTACAAGTACGCACTTGTGACTATTACTTGTATAATTGTGACTTTAATATATTTAATTATAAAATATAACCAAACAATTAATTAATACCTGAGTTTTGAATTTTGAAACCTAAAACTTGAAAATTGAATTGCTCCATACTTAATGCCTGACTTGTAAATTTGTACTATTTTTATTGGACCTGAACTTGGGGGGACAGTGGGCTACAGCCAAGCCCAAGTGCAACCCATTGCCAAATTCACCCCTGATCATCTAAGTTAGGTGTTTAAATCAAGTAGTGAAGGTGTAAAGCTTAAGGGATTTGCAAATGCAAATTTCATGGGGATGAAGATAGTTGGAAATCAATTAATGCAGTATTTACTCTGGACTTGCATAAGTTGGAAACCTCAAATACAACCTTGAGTTGCTTCATCTACCACTTAATTATAATATGTTACCACGATTGAAGCTATAAAAGAAGATTTGTGTTTAAAAGGGATTTTAACTGAAATTAATGTGTTAATCCATGTAGATATTATATATTCAGATAATCAAAATGTTATCTAATTATGTAAAAACTCAATTTTTTTATGAAAGGACAAAGCACGTAAATGTTGAAATACACTTTATTTGAAGATAATGTCTAGAGAATTCATATTATTTGGGAAAATTCCACTCCATTTAACGTGGAACGATAAGGGATAAAATTCCATATCAAATAAATGTAAAAATACAGACCAATTTATAAGGGTTTAGACAACTCTTCTTAATAAGGTAGACATTTTACGATGTAATTCCAAGTATTAACATGGTATCCGAGTCCAATAAACATCATCGAACAATTCGATCCAATTAAAATTTAAAAAATAAGCACGAGAATTTCAAGATTGATTTGTTCAATGAGCCACAATCTTTCGATGACCTATTAAGGGATAAAATCACATATCAAATAAAGATGAAAATATAGATCAATTTATAAAGGCTAGTACTACTTCTCTAATGTAGACATTTTAATATGAAATCTCAATTCTTAACGGTAAGCATGGGAGCCAAGGTATTTCTTTTATCCAAAGTTTTATGCCATAGTTTACCAAGTGTTGAGAGAAGGTGGAGACTGATACTAGGTGGATAGTTGGCAAGAGAGATGAAGTTTAAAGTCAACAAATGGTTAATTGCACCAAGTCCATTAACATTAAGGTAGAGATTTGTTAGGCTGTGATGCCAAACTAACCCCGAGGTGACAATGGCACAATTGTTAACCTCAATGCTTAGGCTCAATTGATTAAGGAAATCAAGTTGCCAACTTGATCATTGGAGCCCAAACCCAGAATTAGATGACAAGTGCTGTTTTTTGAGCATTTGGTGAGAAGACTCTGGTTTCATGGTGCTTCTGATTTACTATAGCAATCTAGCAAGCTGAGTTCGGGGCCCAATGTAGGGTTCTCGAGACGAGGGTCCATCCTTTCTAAGCCCTCGAGAATCCATATATGACCTTTGGGCTTGGTGCAAAGAGGAATGTTGATTCCATCGTAGAAGTTTTGCTTCTAGATTCTACATCTTTGATTTAATATTGTATTGATTTTTTAGTTATTCTATAATCTTTTAGTATTATAGGCTCTATAACTTCAGCTTAATTTATTACAATGTATGGTGATAAGTGAAAATATTGCACTTATCTTGACCATCGAAAGTGACTTTTGAGAGTGACTTTTATAAATAAGATAGTTAACTTTATGTATTTATTTTATTATTTTAGAAGAAAATTCGATATTGGTTGAGAATAAATGAAAAAGAACAACAATTGAGCAAAAATGATCAAAGTTGGAGATATTTGGTTAGTTGGGGGGGCGCAAAGAGTCGTGTTGAAAAGTTGAAGGACCTTAATGACAATATTTAAATACTAAATCAAAACAAGAATGAAGAAACAGAAACCGAATTGCAAAGTCAAAATATAATTTTCAGTAATTTGAGATATCCTAATTTGATAAAAACTATTGTTTTCTATCATCTTGGGACTTTATTTTGGATCTAATTGGATCTATAAATAAGAATCTTCTATTCAAAAATTAGAGGAGGCTAGGGATACAATTTTAAGGCAAGATTACACATTCAAATATATTGAATCCTCAAGATTTATATCTCAATTTGGGATTTGAAGGTTGAAGAACATAATTGGTCGGGAGATATACAAAAATCCAAGAATAGATTGATAATTCGTTTTTGGAAATTGGGTGCCAAATAACAAATATCGCTTGAATTATTTTCTTCCTTTATTGTAGTAACCCGATGATTTTATGCATCTTTTTGTTATTTAATTCCAATAGTACGATTGACTAAATAATTGCTTATTAGAAGGAATGATGTAGCTTAGATTTAATGTTTATTAGTTCCATTGATTTCATACCGCTTTGATTGTATATCAATTGCATATTGTGTATTTATTTGATATTCAATGGTTTGATCAACAACTACTTGATTTGAGGATAATATTGAGTCCCAACAAAGATATATTTGTTTAATTCGTGTAATAAATGACATGTTTTATAAGAGATTGAGAGACGTTTATAGCTTATTCAATTATAATTGAATTCCTACTTATTAATGAATTCAGGTGTATAAATTTATATAGATATATTAAATCCGGGCAGGTGAATGAGGTTAATTTTGCTTGAGAGAGAGATTACAAACTAAAATTAGTTAATTCAATTAGTTAGTATATATGAAAAGAGGTCGAATGATGTTGGAATTAATAAATATTAAATAGTAAGTGAAATCGAAATTCCAAACCTCTTAATCCCAAAAATTCTCCACAAATTAGATTAGTTTAGATTAAATTAGTTACAAAATAAAATCTTGATTTGTTAATAGCTCACCGCATTAATTTAAATTGAAACTAGAATTGAAATACAAATTGATACTAAGTGCTTAGTTTATTTGGAAACGATTCGTATTCTTGTGGAATCAATCGAACACATGAGACAACGATTAACAAAATATCAAGCCACATATGATTATGCATAAAGACTCAAATTAGACAATCTCGGAGAAGGAATAGCAAATAATGGTTCGGTTTTCCTCATGACAATTCCAAATGTCTCTGAGGCGTCAAGATTTTTGCCCTCCGGTATTTTCCAATCAAATGAATGCAGGAGCGAAGCTAGGACGTACATTACCATTTTCTCTGCTAGATGAAGGCCGGGACATATCCTTCTTCCTGATCCAAATGGAAGATATTCAAAACTGTTTCCCAAATAGTCACATGCTTTGCCACTGTCGACGTTCAAAAATCTCTCCGGCCTAAATTTCGATGGATTCTCCCAAATCTGTGGATCCATTTGCACTGACCATGTATTCAGAAAGACACGACAACCCTTTGGTATAGTGTATCCCCCGACCATGCAAGATTGGCTCGATATTCTTGGGATCAACAGGGGAACTGGAGGATGGAGTCGGAATGTTTCCTTTACAACTGCATCAAGATACTGTAGTTTCGATACATGGAATTCTTCTACAGAGTTGTTTATCCCGACAACATTTGTTAGTTCTTGTTGCACCCTTTTCATTACATCTGGATTCCGCAAAATCTCTGTCATTACCCACTCGACTGTTGTTGCCGTAGTGTCCGTCCCCCCAACAACAACGTCCTGTTTCTCACAGCATCAGTTGAATTAGAAGATCACTGGTACTCGACAGCAAGAAAGAAAACTAAAACTTTGTTATTATACTATCCAGTCTTATCCAGTGCTATGACGAACACGCACACAATAACCATTGCAGGATTCCCAGGAAATCGCAAAAAGTACTGCTCATTTATCCAGCATGATTAGAAAGGAAGAGTTAATGATTATTTGAAAGAATTAATGAAATTGAAAACAGAAACGAGGGAAAATTTTGATGCTGTTATAATCAGAAAATTGCACAAAAATAAAGAAATTACCATCAATATGGACTTTATTTGCATCAGGCTAATTGAGGTATTCTTCTCCTTTAGCTGTAGAAGAATTTGCAGAAAGTCCTTCCTTCTGTTATCTCCTTCACCTCCATCCGAATTCATCTTCATACGTTCATTTATGACGTTATCAAGAATCCGGTCAATATGTGGCAAACAATTCTTCATCTCTTTCGCTATTCCTTGAATGTCAAACCTGGCAAGAACCGGAAAAAAATCAGAAATGTTAGGTTTTCCAATCAAATCAACAATTTTTGACGTTACTTTGTGAAACTCGACGCCAACTTTATCCTGCTTGTCCCCGTCAATTGTGCCGCCCCACAACAAGTTCAGTACAACGTTGAGTTCAGTAACAAAAGCCAACTCCCCAATTTCTATGCTGGTGCCAATCTTTGTGTACACATTTCTGATAGCTTTTCTGACCTCGTCTTCTCGCAGGTT
The DNA here is from genome assembly GCA_903798385.1 of Fraxinus cuspidata. Taxonomy (NCBI): domain Eukaryota; kingdom Viridiplantae; phylum Streptophyta; class Magnoliopsida; order Lamiales; family Oleaceae; genus Fraxinus; species Fraxinus cuspidata. Next base: position 5,294 of record CAIGRP010123354.1, on the reverse strand, counting down.
GCAAGAAGCCTCAAGATTATTGTTACTCAGCAATCCCCGTACGAATAATTTACGCATATCTCGCCAATAAGGGCCATAGGGCGACCAAGAAACACTCAATCCACCATAAGTTGCAATCAATGCTGCGACAGGTGCGTCGTGGTTGGCTAACATCGTGTCTTGATCTCGAACCACTTCTTTAATCAGGCCTGGTGAATTGATAACGAAACATAGTTTCTTTCCAAGCCATAGCTGGTAGATTGGGCCGTAGCGCCCAGCCAATTCCGTGAACTGATGGTGCAAATTTGTGCGCAGAAACGGTAAATATCCAAGAATTGGCAAACCTCTAGGCCCTGGTGGGAGCAAGGCCGTTTCTTTACTTGGTTTCTTGAATATCCATGAATACCAGAAAATAGACGCAATCATAATCAAGACTGCAAAAGCTGTACTTGCAAGCTCATCCATCATTTTACTGCTTTCAGATCGAAGAAGAAATGCTCAAATAACACTGGTTTATATAGCGCACTCTCTACAAACTGCAGCCATACCAATTAGTTATCTTAACACAATGTTAAGGAATAGTTACAGAACTACATATAATTGCTTGAACTACTTTTCTTAATAAGTTTAAACTTTAAAATAGAATATCAAATTTTAATATGGTATCCACCGAACAATTTGATCCGATTAAGAATAAAAAAAATGAGCAAAAGAATTTCAAGCCTACTGATATCCACAGATCCGTCTTTCGGTGTGGTCCAAACGTTTGCCTAATCTTCACGGTGTAATTGATATCCACATGATAAAACAGATATTTTCTGCACTTTCATTCGAACACGTTAGATTTATGTTAGAATTTGGCACCGTGTTCTAGAGATCAATAACTCAACTGTGAGACAAGCCTACTGCAAACTATGCATGTAGAAAAACCGTTCAGATTTTTGGGAAATATTATGAAAGTAAATGAAATGTGTGGTTAAAAAGTTTTGAATCTTGTTAAAATTAATTATTGACTTTAATTTAATTTTTTAATAAAATTTTAAGGCACACTTATGGGAGCTTAATAAATTATGTGACTAAGAACCTTCCACAACCCAATTTTCTCTACTCAAATCATAGTGCAAAAAATTCAGCTCATTCATCTAAACCCATTTTTATTTTTTTATAGGATAAGGGTTGAGCCATATTAGGTATGACTGACTCTCCAGAACTTTGACATGTTTCATTGTTATTATTTTTCTTTAAATAACAAAGAAAAAAAATCTATTTTAGTCGAGTGGCATGCATATGCCTTACGGTCATGTCGACCCTCTTTTTCCTTTTGTTTTTTATGCGTTAGATATTTGGATAGGTAACATCAAGTTTATTAGACAGATAATATCGTACACTAACTTTTCTAAGATTGTTTATAGACATATATAAAATACCATATTCAATCTTTCGACACACTTGAATAAATTTTGATTACTTTGACAACACAAAACAATCCTGCAAATAAGTGTAGGAGATCCATCTTCAATAACCTATAATAGGTGCATGTTTGACAAAGCTTAGATTTTTTTAAGTCAGTCAAATGTAATTTTTAAGCATATATTTCGCAAGATTTATAGTTTACTATCAACTTGTTGTCCACATGCTTCATAGGTCTCATAGCTTATAAATACTTAAAAGCAATCGCAAAATAAACACTTCTATAAGCAAGTTTTTCGAAAACGTGTCTAATAAAGTTTGAATACTAACAAACGGAAGGAATAAAAGTTGAGGGATTTAGCCCTTAAACTCAAGATTTTTGAAGTTTAGTGGCTTTACTCCAAAGTCCATTTATAACCAATGACTTTTTACCTTATTTTCGACATTTTGTCCTCAAAAATTAAAAACAAGCACTGTGTAACGCTTCCCAAATTTGAAGGACTAGATATTCGACTTTCGACTATGCACATATAGCACGTTCAGTAACCTTTTAAACCAGATCCTAAATCTTAATTAGCTAGTGTTTTAATTGATATATTAAATAAAATTGATCAAAGTTGTAACGACCCGACTTCAACTAACATGTGCAATTTTCTTCATCGTCCTGTCTAGATAAAATAGGATCCTATGCCACTTATCAATAGTGCAATTTTCTAAATCCTAAGGAGCTGTTCAAACTAACGTAAATAATTTTCTCTTTTCATAATATCAAAGATAGAACCAATGGCTTCGCTATTTTTTCTTTCATAACATCAAGAACGAACTTACATAATCAGTTGACCGCAAAAAGTGACCCTAATACGTGGCTTACAAGATGTAACTCCACGTAAGCTCCTTCCTGCATGTTGTAATACACCGTTAGTCACTCGTGACATTTTTCAATGATGGTAGAAGCAACTGTGGGCACTCGACGGTCAAGTCAATGAGTTGGTAGACTGAAGTTGAGATGTCCAGTGGGGGTGGTGATCATCGGAACTTGATTATCAATATAAATGTGTGGGGACAAGGATAATGTAAAAAGTTAGTGTTATCTTTTCTAGAGAGAGAGAGAGAGAGACTCCTTCAATGGTGCAAGCGTGGGTGTTTATAATAAAAGGAGGTCAGAGGGAAGCCGTTGGATGTAGAGCACGTGGCTTCGAATCCTGGATGGGTCGTCCTTTCACAGGCGTCAATCTGTAAGTGGGTAGGCAATTAATGCTTTCTGACATAGTAATGCTTAAGTTAACTTTTTGGAGTCTGTCACACATGCATCCCGACCCTTTGAAAACCTGCAAATGCATGAGATCGTGATCAAATAATATAATGGTGAATTAAGTGTCGAACCCAAGAGAACTACGTGTTTTATCGAGTTAAAGTTAATAATACCCTTAATTGAATAACAATAATGAGTTGTAATAAATCTATGACTAATACAATTTAACTAGGACTTGATTTTGACAAATGAAATGGCAAATTACAAATTTAGAACTCTCCAATTATAGCTTGAACTTAACAAGATGGAACCCCGATTTTCAATAAAAAGAAGAGTTTAAAAATTTTAGAAATATAAAGTATCATGATGATCATAACTTCTATAATAGAAAAAAAAAAGATTATTTAATTTTCAATGTCCCGTAAAAGTCATATTAGTCTTGTAAGGTATCGATTGATGTTTGCTATCCATCATGAATGTATTATTGTTACAAGGAAATAGAGCCCTCATATAGGACCTCATTTTGTGTTGTTTCAATGCGTATTTTCCATAATATATATGTTGGTACTAATCTCAATTAACCCTCCAAATTAATAAGTATTTTATTTAGCTATTGCAGTGTAACAGTCACCCTGGCGCTTAAATATAAATTAAGCACCGATTATTAGAAGATCAATCTTGAAAAGGATTTAAAGCATTATTTTTGTGATGTTACTAGAATAGCATTTAGACCCAAAAACTGCCAATCACCCATTAATGGAATTGTTTAAGTCCAATGAACGTGATGTCTTCTAATTAAAGTGATTTTTTTATATTGCGTGAAGTAACACTCTTCAAAGAACGAATGCAACTTTTACAAAGTCACTTTAGAAGAAATTGTTACAAACTTTTTTCCTTGTGAATAAAAGTAGAAAAATAGATTAATCATCGAGCAAGATCAAAGATACACATATACACGACTTTATAATATATTTAAATTTTATACAATAAAAATATTGAAATACTCATCAAATAATAACTACCTCGAAAGATATGAGCTGGGAGATGAGAAAATTATATAGCTCTACTCTCAATTTCTCAACCTTTTCCTTTTTCTTGCTCGATAGGCACTCATTATATAGCATCTATCTTCCATTTGTTATTTGTATTCCCACTTGAAAGTAAGCCACATAATGGTACATTTTTGGCCTCTCCTTATTTCTTTACTACGTGGGATTAGGACATGAGAAAGAATATTCCAACAATTCGACCTCCTTTCTAAATACAATGACGTTGTTCATTTCATGTTTTCTATCATGTGTAATTATCTATTATTTCGTAGATTTATGATGACTTTAAGTCGTCATGAAAAATTAGTTTTGCATATAGTGACATTTTTCTTTTCTTTTTTCTTTTTTATGAACACAAAGGAAGGAAGTAGTATCAAGTAACCTACCTAGAAAGAACATGGTCTACCAATTGAATAAACTAAAGGTGATTTAAAATTTAATCCTCTATATAGTGATATCTAACTCTTACGCATGACATACGGATATATAATATCGAATTTCTTGTTCGTTTTAAACTATACTTGCTACAACCAAGCTATTGAAGGAAAAAAGTGGTCAAAATAATTGACAATACATTCCTACGACTCCTTCCCTTCTACATTTTTTTCCTTTAAATTAGATTTCTTTGAGTTTATAAAGTGATTGTCTAGTTACTCTAGTAAAACACGACGGCTAGCCCAAAGAAAGTGTAGAAACATGCTCAGAAACTGTCAACATGATTCGAACATCCTTACATCTCTAACCAGTATATATGTAGTCTCATAAACTAGAAAATGACAGCATAAACTAGAACAACCTCTTAAAACCAAATTCCCTTTAGTCTTAATGTAGAAACATGGTCCAATGAATTGAAAACCACAAGGAATCAAATGATTCAAGATTCCACTTAGGCATCAAATTAATGATGTTGCGCCACCAACAGCAATGAGATATATTGAGGATCTTTATGTAGGGTCCCTTCATCACGCTTCCATGGTTTGAGACAATTAATTTAGTTTCATGAAACACATCGATTTTTGCTTAACTATTTTATATTTTGAATATTTAGTTCAATTCATTCACTGAGCATGGTTCTAAGATTAATTAATGAGCAAAATAATGAAAAATAACTTAATTGCTTTGTCTCAATGTAAAAAGTTGTAATATTTTCTAGAATACAATCTTAGGAAAAATTGCAGCCATAGTCTTCAACTTATTTCCCTTATTCTCTATAATTTTAACACCTTGTGTGAAAGTGGAGTAGCTTGTCGAATCAAGGTATCGATGAAAGCTTAACGACTATTTACAGCAGCATACCTCTTCGGCTGAAGTTTACTGATTTTTATGACTATTTTTGATCGAAAAGGGGTTATGATCTTGTTACTTTTGAAATCATTCGATCCCTCTATCAAGTCCTTATATTAGAAATATCTAAGAGAAAATGAGAAATTGTTTAAAGGGTATTACATATTCGCTAAACACTTTATAAACTTTATGTTATAAAACTGTATTAGTAAAAGAAAAATAAACTAAATCCTGTATCCCTATTGTGAGGAAATAGCTCTCCAATTGCACCAAAAAATCGGGCTCAGTATAGATCCCACACCACTATTGATCCAAAATCA
>CAIGRP010123339.1:0-31108 GCA_903798385.1 Fraxinus cuspidata | reverse complement strand
ATGGCCATTCAATTACATATAACGTTTCACTATGACCACTCAATTTCATATGATATTTCACAATGACTACTCAACTTTTTTTTACTATTTCCATTAATTTTAAAAGGGGTAAAACGGTAATTTAAATATATATATATATATATAATTTTAAAATTTTAAAATAAAAACTTATTTTAAAAAAAGTTACTTAGAAAAATAAAATAAAATAAAAATTTATTTTAAAAAATTTTCTTTAAAAAATAAAATAAAAAAAATTATTTTAAAATAAACGTTTTAAGTTTATATATATATAAGTTTTTATTTTATTTTATTTTTAAAACTTTTATTTTATATATATAATGCAAAATTACTGTTTTACTCATTTTAAAATTAATGAAAATAGTAAAAAGAAGTCAAGTGGACATGATGAAATATTATATGAAATTGGGTGGCCATAGTGAAACGTTATATGCAATTGGGTGGCCTTGGTGAAATAAAATTAAATTTGGTGGCTATGGTGACACTAAGTATAAAGTTCAATGGCCATAGTGAAACAAAATTAAGTTCGGTGGCCATGGTGACACCAACTTTAAAGTTGGGTGGCCACCAGTGAGATTAATCCTTAATATATCACATTAACATCACGTCATATTATACTATATATAATGATTATCAATAAATTTGAACGTGTATAATATTTTGATAAACTAACTTAGTGCCTGTTTGATAAGATTTATTAGGGAATAATAAGTTATGGAATATTATTTTTTGGAGAAAGAAAGTAAGAAATTTTTATTGATTTTTTTATAGAGTATTTTATTGTGTGAATATGTGATGGAGAAATAATATTGTAGCAAACAATTTAATTTTTTAAAGGACGACAAACAGGGTCTTATACTATTTTTTAACTAATTTTTACTTAAATGGTAAAAAATACATATTTATATTTAACATCTTATTTTAGTTTTTAAATTATAGATGTGAACTTTTATTCATGCATTTATTAATATTTAGCTCTTGTTTGAGCCATTTTTTTGGGTCAAAATACATTTAGAATAGTGTTTTGTTAGAGAATGTATAGTTAAAGAATAAGGAAAAATTTTAAATTTAAGAGTAAAATTATTTTGTAGGAGAATGTGTTGTTGAAAATAAATTTTGAAAACATGAATGTTGAAAAAATGGGAACCAAACACAGGCTTAAATTATGTATATGTAATATAAATAATTTGTTATCAAAATTTTCAACAAATTTTAGATTTAAAGTTTCACTAGCATGCATACTTAGAATTGCATTGGGTAAAGTCTATAGGTATCAATTAAATTTAACTAATTGTAGAAAACTTCATCTTTTTCTTTATGGTGACATTTTAGATATATCGATCTCATTTAAATTGATATATAGTTCAAAAAGTGGGTGTATGCGATACTCAAATCTAGAAATAAAGGAGGTTAGTAATGTTTTTGAAACATGATTGTGTCCCTTAAAATTGTTCATTTGTTTCTCCGAAATACTTGCTTTGTTCTTCTTCCTAGTCCCCTTCTTCTCTATATTTTTGTATGTTTTAATGCTATTATCTAAGCATTAAAAAAGTTAAGACAAAAACTAAATTAGAATTTGGCTAGGGGTGGGCTCAAGGTTGTTCGGTTTGAATAACTTAAGAATCAGATCGCACCAATTCTTGTTGGTAATTGTGAAAATGAAATAGTTGGTTCCATAAAAAGGAACCGGGGTCTAACCATAATCGATCAATTCTTTTTTCCTTTTTTTTTGTCTCTCTTTTTTTTTTCCTGTAACTGATTCCTTTTTTCATTGTGGAACCATTGGTTCTTGTTAGGTTTGTTTCAATGCTTATATGCTTTAAAAATAAATTTTAAAGCGTTTAACAGTTGCATAATTTTTTTCATTTTATTTTCACGTTCTATATTTTAAACTATAAGACTAGAGATTATTTTGAAAACATGCGCCTATCTATCTATAACTGCATGCATTGCATGGTGAATGTGAAGAAGTAGACCATTATCTCGGTGATAATGAAACAAGCTAGTATTTGTAGTGAATCCTAAAAGATTTAAAGATGAGAACAAGATAATACATAATGAGTATGTTAACAAAAAGCAATGAACATTTTCTGAACTTTCTCATTTTTGCACTTATATTCTCCACATTTTTCAGTCATGTTCTTATTCTCAACATTCTCCTAATTTAAATGTGTTGTCTGTAATGAATGTGACAACCTCGAAATTTCATTTGAATTTTTTTTTGAAACAATATTATGTCTTCAGTGGAGACTACTAATACCCACGATAAAAAGTTAAGAGTAAGGATATTAGTATCCAGTAGTGTGAAACATGATAAATTGTTCATTTTTTTAAAAAAATTACTTTTCAAACTTGTTTTAAATGATATTTCATTGTTAAAAACAAAATTTGAAAAATTTACAATAACTCGAGTCATCATCTTTGTTTAAGGTATCGCACCTTATATAAAACCTTAGGAATATTATACTTTTCTACAAAATGGATCCTATCATGAAATCTAGTCTTTGAGATAGTAAAATCAGCCTTCATCTTGGTGATGAAATGGTATTCCCTTCCATTGAAAGACCTCTTTCGCCTTTGAATATCATCACTCCAATTCCAACATGAGTTATAAAACAACTATGAACAGGGGCGAACCCAAAAAATGATGTTATGATGGGCTGAAACTTAAAAAAAAATGAGTTTTTGAAAAAATTGGGACCAAACATAGGCTTAAATTATGTATATGTAATATAAATAATTGATTAAAAACTTTAAATCATTTATTATCAAAATTTTCAACAAATTTTAGATTTAAAGTTTCACTAGTATACATACTTAGAATTGTGTTGGGTAAAGTCTATAGGTATCTATTAAATTGAAACTAATTGTAGAAAAATTCAAATTTTTCTTTATAGTGACATTTTAGAAATTCATCTTTTTCTTTATAGTGACATTTTAGATATATCGACCACATTTAAATTGATATGTAGTTCAAAAAGTGGTCGGGTGTATGTAATACTCAAATCTAGAAATAAAGAATGTTAGTGATATTTTTGAAATATGTTAGTATCATTTATATTTTCATAAAGGTTCCTTTGTTTCTCCGAAATACTCACTCTGTTCATCTTTCTAATCCCCGTCTTCTCTATATTCTTGTATGTTTTAACGCTATCATCTATGGATAAAAAATTTGAGGCAAAAACTAAATTAGAATTTAGGTTGGACATTCCAAATGTAGGAGTGGACTCAAGGTTGTTCGGTTTGAATAACTAACGAATCGGATCGCACCAATTCCTGTTGGTAATTGTGAAAATGGAATAGTTGGTTCCATAAAAAGGAACCGGTTTTAACCAGAATCGATCAATTCTTCTTTTTTTTCCCCTTGTAACTGATTCCATTTTTTCGCTATGGAACCATTGGTTCTTGTTAGGTTTTTTTCGATGCTAATATGCTTTAAAAAAAAAAAATTTAAAACGTTAACCGTTGCATAAATTTTTTCATTTTATTTTCATGTCCTATATTTTAAACTATAAGAGTATCTCCAAGAGACTCTCTATTTTTAAATAGCATATTCTATCATTTGGAAAGCATCTATAAATTTAGAGAGTTAAAATTTTGAAATATTTCAACAAGCTCTTTATATTTAACACTTTATTTTATTATTCCCAAAAATTTATTTATTATTTTTCTTTATTTTTTATTTTAACTAGCATTTCTTTAGATTATTTTATTGTTTTCCTACATTGAAAGTTGATATACTTTGAATGGATTTAATTATAGAGAATGGGTTGGCTCTCCAAATTTGAAGAGCAAAACTTACTCTCTAAATTAAAATGTTAATTTAAAGAGTTTTTTGAAACATGATTTTAAATGTTGATTCTTTAAAATAGAGAGTATTTCATATTTAAAGAGTCACTTGGAGATGTTCTAAGACTTTTGTTTTTTTTTTTTGAAAACATACGCTTTTGCTAGTACACAGAAATGTATACCATGATTCTTTTTTCTATCTATAACTGCATGTGTTGCATGGTGAATGTGAAGAAGTAAATCATTATCTCGACAATAATGAAACAAGCTAGTATTTGCAGTGAATCCTTCTATTGATTGCCTTGTTCCAAGAGAAAAAAAACGATGGGAAAAAAAGTAAAAGATTAAAAAATGAGAACAGGATGATACATAATGAGTAGTATGCTAACAAAAAGCAATGAACATTTTCAATATTTTCTCATTTTTGCACTTATATTCTCCAATTTTTTCCAGTCATATTCTTATTCTCAACATTCTCCTAATTTACATATGTTGTCTGTAATGAATGTGACAACCCCGAAATTTCATTTGATTTTTTTTTTTTTTGCAACAATATTATGTCTTCATGATATTTCATCGTTAAAATCAGAATTTGAAAAATTTACAATAAATTGAGTCATCGTCTTTGTTTAAGGGATCGTACCTTATATAAAAACATAAGAACATATCTCCACTATACCTTTCTTCGAAATGGATTCTTTCATGAAATCGGGTCTTTGAGATAGTAAAATTAGCCTTCATCTTGGTGATCAAATGGTATTCCTGTCCATTGAAAGACCTCTTTCGCCTTCGAATATCATCACTCCAATTCCTACCTTTGAATATCATCACTCCAATTCCTACATGAGTCATAAAACAAGTATGAACATTGACGTATAATGAGCAAAGTACTAAGCGTATAAGGTGTATATAATGTACCGTATTCGTATTAGTATATTTTAACATTATTGGGTTTTAATACCCAATGAATTCCGGTCTATGATGTAAACGTCAGATTAAATTTCATAGGCACTAGCCAATAAATAAAATTGTTACCAACAACTAAGATAAAAAACTTGACCCGAAAATAACGTGGAACGTGGAAAGTAGCTTAAGAAATTAGTGCTAGTGTTCTACTCACAGACCATATATATTTTCTATCTCAACCCATTTAATCATATTATTGGTTTAACTAAAGTCTAACATATTCCTATATAAATGTTGCTTTTAATCTTAGCTATGAGTGTGTGATTTGTGTATGACATTAAAGAAAAACGTGGTTGTCTCTTTGAGTGGAAATTGGCTGCCTTTATGGAGAGAAAAATAGGTGCCATCTTTGTGTATTTTGGCCTCTTCTCTTGCCTTCTTCTGTTTTACCCGTGCACTTGTGGACTACAAATCATCATCGTCATCTTATCATTCGTGTGTGAGATTGAGAAGCAACTGAGGTGAATATATTGAATGTGGGTTGGAGACATTTGGATTGATTGTTTGGTAGAGAAAGGTAACGTGAAACTGAGTTCAAAAATCATCTTTTCGAAAATCTAAGAGCTAGCTTCCGCGATAATTGGTATCACGACTCCTAGGTAGTGGTTTTCCAGTCAAAATCTGACCAAAAACATATCCAAAAATTGATAGAGAATCGAGCAGAAAATAGAAAACGAACATATCCAGTTTTTCTTCAATCTGATCGAATCTATTTATGTAATTTTCGCTCAATCTAGTGACCGGTTTGTGAAACGGAAACCACCTACATGATGTGTACGTTGAGGAGATCCGGACAGTCAAGCACATGACCTGTAGCGATAGCACGTGGAGGCCACGCACCGAAAATGTTGGCCATGTGTAGTGGTGCGTGAGGAGAAATCTGGCGATGGTTTCTTCTAACATATTGTTCCTAACATCATTTCAAACATTTTGCTGTTGTTAGTTTTCTGTTTCAGGTTATATAGTGAAGCATAGACGATTTTGTCCCTTGCGCGTTCAGGATTCGATCATGGTTGATTGATTTTTGCAATTGCTGGAGAGTTTAGGACGAATAATGGTGATCTTAAAGTAGTAAATTCGCATCTCTTGTTATTTACGGACTCAGATTGGTCAGCTCTGGTATATTAGTTTATCCCAATTTAAATTTCAATATTAAAGCGTCATCATGTAGGGTGATATTAGAATTGGGGTTACCGTGTAGGGTAACAATTGCATGTGATAGAAATTTAGGAATTATTTGTCATATTCGAAGTGTTGGTTTCGATTGCAAGTTGATAATTAATTTTGTGATTTAATTGTCATTTAGTCACTCTATAAGACAACTGCATTACGTGAGAATTTGAATTTTTCTTGACATACCTTTGTGTTGTATTGATTATTCTGTTAGAATACACGGACTTAACATGTTTGAACATTTCATTGATCTAAGATCTTGAATATAACGAAACCCTAAAAATCTAGAACGGTGTATACTGCGACCTTAGAACTACTTTGTGTGACTTATTTGTACCCTTTATTTGTTCTGTTTTTTAAAATGTCCTCACATTTCGAAGATAGAATTTTCAATGGAAAATGAGATTTTTTCAAATTTGGCAACAAAAGATAAAGGGAATTTTGGTTCAACAAAAAATTTTAAAAGCCATAGATAGCAAATTTGATGCAAATTTGATAGAAGTACAAAAAGAAGAATATGATAAACTTGCTTAAATGTCAAATATTTTACACATATCTAACATTATTTTTAGAAAAAAGTTAGAAAACTTGACTGTACTGAAAAACTTTGAAAAATTAGGACTTATATTTGCTTAAATAAAATGGATTTTTCAAAGGATTCTGATGATAATTTGGATGGTTTTAATAAACTTGTTTAAGACATTGTTAATTGTGATGAGAAGGTGTCCAAAACATATAAGACAATTATCTTTCTTAATTCTATGTCTGGCTCATATAAGGAGGTTAATAATGCGATCAATTATGGTAGGGAAACTATTGTCATTGGTTCTTAGAAGTAAAGAGATATAAATTAAGGCTAAAAAAGGATAAGAGGAGTGATGAGTTACAAATGACGATAAGTATACTCTAGTTTAAACAGATGAATTTTGGTAAAACTCAAGACAGTAGTGACTCGAGTGATTAAGGTAGTAAGAAGAAGGGCAAGCGTTGAGATAAGTCTAGTGGTAAGCGATGCTACAATTGTAGTAGGTCAGGACACTTTGTGAGTGATTGTCCAAAAAAGAAGGATAAGCACGAGGGTAAGATAAGAGATGAAGCGAATGTGGCTATATGGTCGAGTGATGTCCATAGTGAGGTTTATTGAGAGTAAAATAGTTATTGCATGTGCATCTGTGTATAATCATTCCTACATGTGTGTGATTGCGTAATTTTGTTGTATGATTATATATTGCATTTCAATGTGTTTGATATGTGCATTTGTATGAATTTAAGAGCTAGCTGGTTACTTGGTCTAATTGTTTGCGTGTATAGTGGGTTTGGATGCATTAGCAGTAAGTATGATGTGTGTCTATTGGTGATGTGGAATATAGATGCATAGGGGTACATTGGTGGTATGTACCAGGGGATGTGGAGTGTGACATTTGGATCACGAGTAGAGAGGTGATTAAATACTAGAATCATTTATCAGTGAAGACCCCTGATCAGGTGGAGTATGAGAGAGGCACTTCCATCACTTCTATTAGGTGGAGACCCATTATCCACTTAAGTTGGGAGAAGTGATGTGGTGATAAATGATTATTCCGAGGATACAAGTTAAACATGGGTTGAGTGATCAGTCTAGTAAGCATAGTGGGCGATGTGAGAAAATATGTGTTCTCAAGATGTGAGCAACACGAAATTGGATAGGATAAGTGTGGTGAGATCTTTTCGTGGGATCATTTATACATTTGTTACATATATGTTGGCCGTTTGTTGATTGACTCGATGTTAATATGTTGTTATGTGTGAACGTGTTTTGAAAAGATTTGTGTATTATCATGTGTTATATTTTCATCACATGTTTATTTTCTTTTGATTGTTTACTGGTATTATCTGATTCTACTAGGGTGTTCTTGACCTTAGAACTGGTAAATACATGAAATAGGTATGGTATGTGTTTTGGGTCCGAAACACGAGGTAAGGTATGTGATCCCAATTTTATTGGTTGCCTTGATTAGGCAAATATTAACTTTGTGTTTTGATTGCTTGAGGGTTGATTGCATATCAATGTGGAGATTTATTGGGTTTTAATACCTAATGAATCTCGGGCTATGATGTAAACGTTGGATTGAATTTCATAGGCATTGGTCGATGAGTAAAATTGTTACCAACAACAAAGTTCAAAGTCTCGACCCGAAAACAACGTGGACTTTTGGAAGTAGCTTAAGAAATTAATGCTACTCATGGCCTATATAGATTTACCTATTAAATGACTTTGAACCTTAGCCTATTTAATCTTATTATTGGTCAAACTAAAGTCTAATCTATCCCTATATATATGTTGCTTTTAACCCTATCCGTGACAGTGTGATTTGTGTATGACATTAAGGAAAAATGTGGCTACCTCTTTGAATGGAAATCGGCTGCCTTTGTGGGGAGAAATCGGTGCCTTCTTTGTGTGTTTTTGTCTCTTCTCTTGCTTTCTTCCATTGCTTTTCCCGTACCTTTGTGGCTTACAAATCATTACCATTACCTTGTCCTTCGTGGGCGAGATTGAGAAGCAACCGAGTTGAATATATTGATTGTGGATTGGAACCGTTTGGATTGGTTTTTGATAGAGAAAGGTATCGTGAAACTGAATCCGAAAATCACCATTTTCGAAAATCTTGGAGCGAGCTTCCGTGACAAACATGATATAATACAAGATGAGTTCCAAACAGAATTGCATGACATCTCGACTCAAATGACCTAATAAATCATACATTTTTTCTTCAAATGAAATTACATCGACTTAAAGAAGCACAAATCTTAACTTAACACATAAATAAATATAAAGTTTCATGCATGTGGAATAACTTCATCATATAACACAAGAAGTTAATGAATCATAAACTTCTCACATAGATGGCAAATTCAATAGCTTTGATCGAAGCGACTTTCACTAACTAAAGTATTTATTTAAAGTATAAAAACTTAATGCACGCGAAATTAAATTACATTTAAGGCAAGCAATCATAAAGTAATCAAAAACCCAAGGGGTTTTGCTTGTTTTGACATGAAAATAAGATTTTCTCCAAGTTAGGTGTAGAAAGAGGTTTTGAATAAGACAAAGGATCGAGATAGTTAATATGCACTCTAGCTCACAATCTAAAATCGTGATACCAATATTTTACTAGGAAGAGGTTTTAGAGTACCGCTATCCTCTTAACATTGTCTTTTTCCTCGTTCAAAAACGGAAAATCCTTAATTCTTTAACTCTTGCTACAACCCCTTTAAAGTTTTGAGGATCGAATATGAAGAAGTTCTTACTTTGTTAAGGAGCTCCATGCCCATAAACCTTTTGCCTCCTTAGATTGATTCCTCCAAGTTCTATCACAACTTGATCTCTACACAATAATTTTTCTTCAAGAAGTAAAGAGAAAATGTGTTGTAAATGCCTTGTTTCCTTGAGAGCAAATGAGAGAGAAATGAAATTGAAATGAGGGTTAAGTGAATTTGAAAAGTAAAGCTTTTGGGGATAATTTGGTCTAAATAAACCCCATCTTATAAGTGCAAATTTACTTACATGGTACTTGTGTGAAATAAGTGTATAGTATGTAACTGCACCCCGTTTGGCTTCTCTCTTCCTTATCAATAAGTATAAGTTGGTTATTCGTATAACCAATGTGTGTCATTTATATACATATACGCGCGCGCAATGTATATACACACATTCACTTTATCACTTATTTACTTAACTTATTTATAAGTGGAAATAATTTAATGGGACAAATATTAAGCACACACATAGACACATGTTTTTATATAGGTGTATGAATTATTTTGATTGAAAGTTGCTTATTACAACTTAAAGAATCCTTTTTCTTGTACAGAAAATCTTTTGATTTTTGCTCTATAAAGGGGCAAACTATAAGAGACGAAAAGTGGATCTTTAGCCCCTATTTGGTGGCTTTTTTTTTTTTAAATAAATTATTTCGAATTGTGAATTGTTGGAGAATGTGTGGTTAAAAAATTTAAAAAAAAAATTACGTTTACTAGTAAAATATTTTATTGTGTGAATGTATATTTGAAAATGAGTATGTAGAAAAAAAATTGAAAGAATGAGAGACAAACAAGAGTTTACTCCTATTGCCAGTTGTCCCACCAATCATTTTTAATTTTGCAAATATTTAGTTGTAGGTCATTTATACAAGGATTCGAAGTGATCGTTATTAGCTTTGCAACACAAAAAGAATCACATTAAATAGACAACTATAGTGATCATAATGGTGACTTGGACATGATTACTCGATAATGGGGTTGTTGAAACACTTAGCCCCTATTTGATTTAGCTAAAAATTATATTTTTTGTAAATGTTTAAAAAAAAAATGATGAAATGTGTAGTAAAAAGTTGATAAAATTTATGCATATCATTAAAATATATGATTGAAAATAAGTTTGGAAAAAAATATTTAAAAAAAAAAATGAAAGTCAAACTGAAACTTAGCTACCTTCTTTGGGCTCTTGCAAATTATTGTTCCATTCTTAGCTACCTTCTTTGGGCTCTTGCAAATTATTGTTCCATTCATCTTCCTATTTAGTCGTCGTTTGATTTTGTTAAAAAAAATAGATTTTTAGTTGATCTTGATAAAAATTGATGAAATATATGATTAAAAATTGATAAAAATTATAAATCTCATAAAATGTATTATTAAAAATGAATTTGAGATAAATTAAACTTTAGAAAATGAGGGTCAAACGTAAACTTAATATCACTACTTAAGTTCAATTCTTTTACAATTAGCCTAAACTTTATATTGTCAAGTGAAACTACTCAATAAAATTATTATATATTTTCACAATAATTAGCTTGTCCACTAGACGGAATAAGTTTCGTGGCCACTTTATCATGGGCACAATGAAGTTATCATTCCAAAACGTGCGCCATAGTTGAGTAAATTAAATGGAGAAGTTTCAACATCGTGCCAGTCCATCGCTGGAAAATAACAATGTGGCACTCGACCATTACGAGGAAATGAGAAAATTAAGAATTTAATAGGCGGGACTAAGTTGTCAAGTAGGTAGCAAGTGAAGAGGCTATGACGCGTGGCTTGTTAATGGGAAAAATTAATGAAATGTAAGGTAGGTTCGCACCGGCAGTGATTCGTTTGATTACTAGGGAGTGGCCGTCAACGTACAAATCTTTCACGCGGTCCAATTCCTAATGATGGTTAATATGGAACAAGGTACAACTCATGACTTTAAATCTTCCAATTTTGACTTTATTAACTTCTTCCAAAGTGCTTTCAAAAGAGAATTAAGTCAAATATAGGTTCACATAACCCACTACACCCACCTCAATAAAAAATAAAAGAAAAAAGCTTCTTGGCCTAGGATAAAATTTTGGGTCAAACCAGGGGCGCGGAGACTAGGGGCGCGAGACATACCCCCTCTCCAGTAGGGGGGCGACATTTGGCGCCCTGGTTTGAGCCGGGATGAAATCTCGAGCAATGGAGAGCCTCCTATGTGTATTATTGGTGAAGGTTCTTATAAATGAAGCATGATTGTTCAAAAGATAGGACGTGAACAAAAGAAGATGACTTGTTATTTCACAAGTACAGCAGTAGCAAGATGTGACAAAATGTGGTCTGGCCATCCGATTAGAAGGCAAGACCACATCTTACCACATAATCGATGAACAAGATATCTTTTGTCTACTAGGAATAGGATATCATCATGTTCATAAATAATAAGTGTTTTTTATTTTATTTTTTGAGTTAATTTAAACAGCAAGTTTTACACAATGTGTAGATAAAAAAAAGTGAATAATAAGTTATGATTATTATCTATTAACCAATACTAATAATAACCTTAATTTCATAACCTCATTAGTAATCAATCTATACCCCAAAATCAACAGCCTTCAGTGTTCATGCCGCAAACATTGTGGTCGTGATATTATTTTAATCTATTGAATTCATTTTTGCAGTTGTGAGGATCATTAAGAACTTGTTGGTATCATAGAATTGTCTTTATATCTTTATATCCTGTTGAATTGAAACGATGTGTTAACTTTTCTTTTGCATGGATTTGGCTGAGTGAATGAAACACTTTGTTGTGGTTTTATTATGATTTTTCTTTTGTTTTTATTAGTATTTAAATTTATAGATTGATATATAGTTTTGTGTTATTATATGACCAATAAAGAACGAAAATATTTTAAAATTAGTGAACTAGTGACAATAAAGTGAATATGAAGAAAAAAAATATAAAATCAATCTGGGGTTTAAAATAGAACCAAATCATTAAATTTATGTTTTAGAAAATCTCAAAGCGTTATATAGTTTGGTCGAGGTTTGGTTTTTGCAAACAGTTTCAAACGATTTAATTTGAAAATCTATTAAGATCAAATCGAACCACTGAAACCCTTACTTGAAAATGATGGTTAATTGAATATTTATATGGGGATGAGATAGCTTTTCGTTTGTTAAGTCCTAATGTTGAAAACAAGTGTCAATTAGAGAAGTTTAGTCTTCTACTTTTATGATAATAAATTGTCGGCGACAAAATTTTAATGAACCCTATACCTTTCAAGGACAATAACTACCATTATGATGAAATTAAGAAGCGTGCAATCTTGACGTGAGACAACAACATAATTTAATGACGGTTAGCCTCGTTAATGAATCAAATCTTGCTCTTAGATCGAGTAGAGCATCTATCGGCTAATAATTCATTAAGATCGATCAAAATTCAACTTCTTTTTTTTTTTTTTTTGTCGCGATAGCTTCCTAAATGAGCTTTTACGTTGACAGGTGGTTCAAAATTTAAATCAGCAATAAACATGGATTAGGCATATAAATTTATGTGTTTGCCCCCTTAATTGATGAATTAATCAAAATTTTAGGAAATTTATGATTATCTACTCATATCATTATTATCTCATCATCAATTGCAAAACTGATGTAGATTACAACTATTCATCTTTATTAATCTTTATATCTCTATTGTTAAAGATAACAATAAAAATATTGAAAATCTTATCAATTGAAGATGTGAATAATCCGTAGGATCCTTCGAGGATGATAATAATCCTATTTTTATTCACATATTCGGTAAGATTAAACCAATGTTTAGTCCAGATTAAAATCATATTTTAATCAATGTTAAAGTCAAATAATCAATAATAACTACATCTTTCATGGGTCCTACAACTTTTCAACTACATATTTCAAAAATTTCTATCAAAATCTACTAAAAATTTAATTTTCTGATTTTAATCCAAGTCAAAGTCAAACAATCAATATTAACTACATCTTTTATGGGTCCCACAAATTTTCAACTACACATTTCAAAAACTTCTATCAAAATCTATTAAAAATCTAATTTTCTGATTTTAATTCAAATCAAAGTCAAACAATCAATATTAACTACATCTTTTATGGGTCCCACAACTTTTCAATTACACATTTCAAAAACTTTTATCAAAATCTACTGAAAATCTCTACCAAACACCCTATATTCTATAAAATTTATAATTTTTACTTCGGACCCACGTTTTATAAATAATTATAAAATTTGACAAAATAAATAGGGTTTAAAGCAAGTCTTTTCTATTGATAGATATAGACACCTACGAATCGTATCCATGTGACCCTCCTCACCCTCCCCCCTTCTTCCAAAATAACAGAGGAAACTACTTTTCTCGATAGTTAAAAAACACAAAAAGAACAGAAATTCTTGTACAGTTAGACTTCATCGTACATATAAATACATGCCAGAGCAAAGTTTAAAACCTCTGTCATCATTCATGGCTACCGTTTTTCTCTTTCTTTTTCCATAATTTTCTCACTGTTTCTTTCTAAAGAAAAAACCGTGTTCATAGTGGCAATGGCAAGCGCTGCCACCACCGGCAACTCTTTGCACGGCAGTACTCACCGACGCCGCGGAGTCGACGCCATGAATGACTTGGAGAAAGAAATTAAATTATCTGTATGTAATTCTGTAAACGATATGGATTCAGAAACATTGAGTAAAAGTGACGGTAGTCAATTCATATGCAAACATAAAAAGGGGCCGGAGAATTGGGTTTTCGGATCAAGGAAGAATATGTGGCGTTCGTTATTCGGGTTGATGTTCGTGTTTATGTTGGTTTTGGTGTTTTTCAAGTTCCATTTTATGATGAAAAATGAGATTTTGATTATTCAGAATTTCAAGAATGATTTATCAGATGCTCAGAGTGCCACATTTGATTCCGATACCTCTTCAAATTCTGCTGTGAAGAAACGGCAGGCGAGGGAAATTCCGGTAATATAACATAATTATTTCTTCATTTCGTTTCACGATTTTGAGAAGTAAAAATGTTAAGTTGATTAATGGCTCCAATGAGTGTTATAATGTCAAGTTTTTTTTATTTTCTAATAAATCAGATCGAATTTTGTGTGTTTTTGGATTTTCTTTCCCTCGTATTTATTGATGAAATTTAATTGAATTTATAAATCTCAAAAAAATTCCATTTTCTGAATTTATAAGAACTTCATTTTGCTAATTGACTGGTTTTTTTAAATTTTAGTTTTCTTGAGATTTAGGTGACATGCTTACAATAACAAAGAAGGTTCTCTTTAACAGGTCCAGGATATTTGGTTGAAACCAAAGAGTGATAACTTTTACCAATGCATTGCTCGACCGAAGAATCGCATAAGTATGTAAAAATTCAACAATGCACCTGCAGAATTCTGTTTTTGTTTGATATTCATGAATGTTCTGATTTCTTTCAGGGACAGGGTCGACAACAAACGGTTATATTCTGGTTCATGCCAATGGGGGACTCAATCAAATGAGAATAGGAGTTAGATCACATCTATACTTGTTTGAGTATTTTTTTTTTCTCGTTTTAGCTAATCAAATGTTGAAATTAATCTCAGATATGCGATATGGTTGCTATTGCAAAGCTTATGAATGCGACTCTTGTGCTTCCTTCTCTTGATAGCGCGTCCTTTTGGTCCGATCCTAGGTATATGTTGTCAATGTGGTTGATTGAGACCTTCTTTTGTTCTTAATCTCTGTCTCTCCTTAGCTTATACTATTTTTCGCAGTGAATTTAAAGATATTTTTGACTGGAGGCATTTCATTGAAGTTTTAAAAGATGATATCGAGATAGTTGAATCTTTGCCATTAGAGTATGTCATATTGAAACCCTTTAACAAGACACCTATCTCTTGGTCGAAGGTTTGAAGATAATAAGAATTTTCATGTGTCTAGTTACATTAGTTGTAGTCGTCTTGGAACTGATTTTGATGTTTTATTTACAGGCTAGTTACTACAAAGAACATGTTCTTAATTTGTTAAAGAAGCACAAGGTGATCACATTTACTCATACGGATTCACGACTTGCTAATAATGGTCTCCCGCCCTCAATCCAGAAGCTCAGGTGTCGTGCAAATTACGAGGCTCTCCGCTACACAACAGAGATTGAAGAGCTCGGAAAGAAGTTCGTTGATAGACTTGGGAAAGACGGTGAACCATATATTGCTCTTCACTTGAGGTAATAATTGTACAAGATTGTTTCTGTTCTTTCTTTGTTTGTTCCTTGTGGATCTACTAAATTTCTATTTTACTAGGTATGAGAAAGACATGCTTGCATTCACCGGTTGCAGCAACAATTTGACCACAGTCGAGGCTGAGAAACTTAGTGTCATGAGGTATAATGTTAAGCACTGGAAAGAAAAAGAGATTGACAGCAAAGAAAGGCGACGGCAAGGGGGCTGCCCTCTTTCTCCCCGGGAAGCAGCCCTGTTTCTCAAGGCCATGGGGTATCCTTCCTCAGCGCGAATATACATAGTTGCAGGGGAGATTTTCGGTAAAAATAGCATGGACGCATTCCAATCTGAGTACCCTAATGTTTTCACTCACTCAACACTTGCAACAGCAGAGGAGTTGGGACCCTTCAAGAATTATCAGAACCGACTCGCTGCCTTGGATTATCTTGTAGCCTTAGAAAGTGACGTATTCGTTTTTACATATGATGGGAATATGGCGAAGGCTCTACAGGGGCATAGAAGGTTCGAAGGATTTCGTAGGACAGTAAACCCAGACAGGTATAGTGTAAGCACTCCTTCAATAGGTTGCTATTTTTTCTGTAAATTGATTATATTCGTTATTTTTCAGGTTAAATGTTGTTAGACTGGTAGACAAGTTGGATAAAGGTACAATTTCTTGGGACGAATTCACGTCTGAGATCAAGAGCATACACTCCAATAGAATCGGATCACCATACCTTAGACAAGCCCGTCACACAACAAGACTCGAGGAGAACTTTTATGCGAACCCTTTTCCAGGTTGCATTTGCCATAGTTCTATGAATGAAGGAAAGCATCAGTGACTGGATTCAGTGACCTAATCCAGGAGTTGCTACAGAAAGAGAGGTTTTTCCATTTTGAGTTTGTAAGTAAAGAATACAACACATGATGCAAAGCGAACTGCTGTTGTCCAAGGTATTGCTAGACACTTGATCATCACCCTTATCGAAAAATAAGGATCGATTCTTTATACGATAGGGTGTCGAAAGGCGAGAAGGTGAATATATTTTGTTGATGAAACAGTAAACACATATTTTTGCAGTTGATTGATTTATTCATTCTTGTTTCCTTAACTTGATCTCATATTGTATTGCCAAACTGGCTCAGTACAATTTGTAATGACTTCATTGAGAATAGAAATATTGTTATTTTTGTTATTGTTCATCTTTCTATATTACGGTCCTGAAATCAGTCCAGGTCAGGTCAAAAGTGGGCCACTAGCTGAATAGAGTAGATGTGGAAAATTTGGAGAAGGGCACAGTCAATGCACTTCGGCCAATATTTCATGACTTGACTTGTGGACCGAAATTGGCCATCAATTGGTGCCAATTGCAACAACATTGGTCAAAGTGAAAAATATCTTAAATTAGTTAAAAATGATTTTCAAACGAGTTGTGTTATAATCAACGTTTTGATGTATCTATAGTTGGCTCGACATATTTGTTTCAAATTGGCGATAATCTTGGAAGCCTCAAAAGGAGATAAACAACTATTTAATCAATCAAAGTAGGAACTTATTTACCCCTTCGGGGGTGGTCGAGTTGGTGGAGTAGGTGAGCGCGGAGACCGAAAGTCACAAGTTCGATTCCCCTGCCAACACTTCATCGGTCGAGCCCGTCGCACAGGGATTGCCTAGTGCCGTTTATCTCTCCTGTGTGGTTTGCGGGCTATTGCACATGGAGCGATATTTACTCAATGCGCACTCACGAGTAGCGGCTGCGGGTTCCTACGTCAAAAAAAAAAAAGTAGGAACTTATTTTCTCACATATATATACTTCAAAAAGTACTGATACAACATGGTCATTTCATATCTTAACATTATCATATTTTCATTCTCGTCTTGATAAACTTTTTGAGTTATTGTTGTTGAGGTATAAACAAAAAATTGACAAAAATTCGAGTTTTGAGTAGGGATAGACGGATAATTCTCCGTCCCGATTTTTTTTTAATATTGTTAAATTTTAAATTTTTATGTTTTTTTATTTATTTACATAGTACTAAAAAATAAATAATTAATTAGACAGTATTTGTTATTCCCGTCATGCCCCCACCTAACTTTTTGTAAAGCCCAAACGAAACGGGGATGGTAATGCCCGTCCATGAAGTCCCAAAATCAACGAACGACGTCGTTTCCATATAATAATGAAATTAGGGCTTTATCGCCCTTTCCCTTTTGAACTCGTTCCAACTTTCTGAAATAATCATCTCTGGCAGCTTCTTTATGTTTATCTCCTCAGTGTGCTTCATCCTCCATTCGTTTTTGAACTAATTATTATGTGAATTTTGTTAATATGATGCTACTTCATCACGTATTTTTATACTTTGATTTTGTGTTAATTGAGGGCTTCAGAAAGCCCGTAACAATGGTCATTACATATCTTAACATTATCATATTTTCATTCTCGTCTTGATAAACTTTTTGAGTTATTGTTGTTGAGGTATAAACAAAAAATTGACAAAAATTCGAGTTTTGAGTAGGGACAGACGGATAATTCTCCATCCCGATTTTTTTTTAATATGTTAAATTTTATTTTCATGTGTTTTTTTTAATTATTTACATAGTACATTAAAAAATAAATAATTAATTAAACAGTATTTGTTATTCCCGTCATGCCCCACCTAACTTTTTGTAAAGGAAAAAAAAAAAAAAATCAACGAACGACGTCGTTTCCATATAATAATTAAATTAGGGCTTTATCGCCCTTCCCCTTTTGAGCTCTTTCCAACTTTCTGAAATAATCATCTCTGGCAGCTTCTTTATGTTTATCTCCTCAGTGTGCTTCATCCTCCATTCGTTTTTGAACTAATTATTATGTGAATTTTGTTAATATGATGCTACTTTATCACGTATTTTATACTTTGATTTTGTGTTAATTTGCATTGGATCAATGATATTGTATTTATCTGTCTGAGATTCCCAGCAAGGAGCTTAATATTACTTTCTACCTTCCTGAGATGCAATTATCATTTTTTATTTCTCCTATTTGGTACATTAGCATCAATGGCAATTCTGTGTTTTAACTGAATTGTTATCCTCCCACTTTAGTTGTTTGAGATTTGTAATTCGGAATATTTTTTTTCTCGTTTCCTTATCTATTTGTTTTGTCATATATGTATTCTTCTTCATAAAGCTAAGTCATTTTTTTTTTAAAACTTATATTGTATCCATGATGTTTAATAAAAACACACTATCTACTTGTAATTTCCTTTTGCCAGATTGATGATGCGAAAATTTCTGATATTCGAATTATACTCCTTTCTTAATCTTATTTCGGGGTTGCTGATCTTTTTCTGTTGTTTGGTTTTCTGAAATGCTAAAATTTGTCATCAAAGTTGCAGTGTGTGACTTTTTTATAATGCCTGTTATTCCTTGTTTTAGTTATATGTGAATTACTGCATCTTGAAAATGTAGCTGTTCACTCACAACAATTAAGTGCAAAACTTGTAATGTTATTAACTGCCAATCAAACATATACAAGATTTGTTTTCGCTTTTATCGTCTGTCTTTTGTTCTCATAATTCATGTCTCAGCAGCAATTATACATGTTGTGTAATTCCCCAGGATATGGACAGAGCAAATGTGGGGTCTGAAGTAAATGATGCCTGTTGCTGACCCCATCATGTCTGGTGCTTTATCATATTTTTTTTTGTCTGGCGCCTAAAATAAGTGAAAGGTTAATGCTGAATTTGCAAAATGAAGAACTTTATATCCTTTTGGAGTGGATTCAAAGTGCTCACTATGTGAAGTTAATAATGCATTTAGCAGAATTATCTTATGCTGAAAGTTGAATGAACTTTGAACCAGCTAGTTTCTGAGTTTTGATCGTGTGAAGGTGCCACTCGAGATTATAGAAGACTAAATTTGGAGAAGGAACTCATAACATGCAACAATTTAATGGATTTGAGTGCAAAGTCACATGACAGGAATAGGAAAACAAATTGTAATTTCAAATTGGCAATCTGTGAATGTAATATTCTGAACCTAACAATACTAATGTAGTTGGTTACTTGTTTTGAAAGAAATATATACCTGTGTTTTTATCCAACATTACTCAATTATTGGACTGAATTGGTGCTCAAAATTTTCCTTCTGATCGTTCAATTGTTGTTTTTGCTTGCACCAGTAATGGATTGACATAGTCATAATTTTATGATATGACGATTTTTGAGTCCTTTGACAGTTGACACTACAGGTCTGGGACCATGAAAGAGTTACCCATCGGAATGATCAAGATTTACCTTTTGTTTTGAATTAAACATCTAATGATTACCAAGAACATAATGCTCGCAGAATCGATAAAAATTATGAGAAAGTTTATGGGAAATCAAAAGGCTTTACAAGAAAAATTTAGAAATCAAAATTTTAGAATCTTGAATGTCTGTCTCGGTAACTTAGCATTCCATCTCTAATGCAATTGCCTCTACAGGGAATTGAGGATGTGATTGGTTTTTAAACCAGTTGCTGCCATTGCACAAAAACTTGTACCAGTTAATAAAGGATCTCCTCAACTTCAAGTATTTTAATCTTCTCCAGTCCATCTGCCACGAGGACAATATTTCCTCGATGATAACAAGTTATGAGTTCATAAAAATTTTATTAGATCATCGGTAAGATAATGATGGAACTATATAACTATTATCCTTCCGATATACTGTTATGCATTGTCACACGCATTCAGAAACAAATAAAAACTGCGAAAAGATATCATCAGTAATGAATATAAGATTATTATACTAAGATAACCAGAACTCAGTAAAAAAATTATTCCACAAACAAAAGAATAAGTGAGAAGAGGAAAATTTGTACAAAATCGAAATCATTCACTGATTTCTAGTCTAGATGGTCTATTACAAAATTCTCATCCTAATGCTAGGCTTGATCATCTGTTACAAAAATTGAAGTGTCATCCTTAGCCTTCCAACGTGTACTGCATAAAGCGCAACCTCAACCATCTGTTGCGTGCCTCCTGAGTACTG
Organism: Fraxinus cuspidata; assembly: GCA_903798385.1. Taxonomy (NCBI): domain Eukaryota; kingdom Viridiplantae; phylum Streptophyta; class Magnoliopsida; order Lamiales; family Oleaceae; genus Fraxinus; species Fraxinus cuspidata. The sequence goes on along the minus strand of CAIGRP010123339.1, from coordinate 10,648 downwards.
AAAATTCCAATCTTGCCTCGTGAGCATCCCATCTAAGCCCAACCTCATCGTTCTCCATGAGATTCCTCCTTTTCACAAAATGTTGCATCCAATTGTTCTTCAATACAAAACTGCCAGTCTTCCATTTTGTAAGTTTCAACATGTGCGCTGTACTTGTATCAACATCGTAAACAATAACACGAATTCCCTCATTATTCTGGCAAAACTCAGATGGATTGTCTATAAAGAAAGGTGCAATATGACTCAACACTTCGTTTCTTCCCATCAAGAGTCTTGAGGAACCATCTACATCACTTCTTTTCAAGACTTTCCTGATTGTCCAATGATTAGGATCCCCAGGTTGCAACTGAACCTGTTGTATTATTTCAGCATTTATTATTACCCGATCCTCATCTTGAACCTCAATATCTTCAATTCTTTCAGCCCCCATTATTATTGGATCCTCATGTTGAACCTCAACCTGTTGAACTATTTCAGACCCCATTATCCTTCTTCTTATAATAATACTATCTAGTCCGAGTTCAAGGTCAAGTAATGTTTGAACAGAGTTGGATTCTTCAACTCGAGAAGATGCACCACTTTTTCTTGTATTGTTCTCACTAGACAAATAATCAGAAGATTCAGCCGCGTTCCTTTCCGGCACCATAATCCTTCTTCTCTTCATAATTGGACTCCCTAGTCTGAGTTCAAGGTCAATTGAAGTCTCATCAGAGTTGGATTCTTCAACTCGAGAAGATGCACCACTTTTTGTAGTATGGTTCTCACTAGACAAATAATCAGAAGATTCTGTCAGGTTCCTCACCGGCACCATTATCCTTCTTCCCTTCATAATTGGACTCCCTAGTCTGAGTTCAAGGTCAATTGAAGCTTCATCTGAGTTGGATTCTTCAACTCGAGAAGATTCTCCGCTGTTCATACTAGACAAATAATCACGGGATTCAATCGCCTTTCTTTCGTGACTAGTTTCCGCACAATCCTTTTGATTTATTTCAAGATTACGTTCTTTTAACCTGTCATCTTCATCCTTGTTGTTAAAAGGGGCAATCGAAACACCGAAAATCTTGATTGTTCCAAAAGAGGAAGAAGACGGACGGGGATCAGGAGAAAAATCATCCCCGCCTGGAAGATTGACAGCATTGGGAAGCATATCGGAATTGCGTGAAAAAACTCAAAAGCTTTTTTTCTGAAAATTGTATGAATGACCATGTATATCGAGTGCATTTATATAATTAAATTATATGTTCCTAAATCCCCCTCAAACTAGAATTTTGAATTTCACAAGGATTTGGTACTTCTTTTAAACTGGGATTCGAAGATTTTCTTATCCAGGAAATTCTCACGAACCTTGAATGCAAAGTTTTTGCTTTACCAGCAAAATTAGGTGCTTTTGTAGAGTGTTTATGGTATGTTTCCTTGTATGAAAACTTTAGATTTGAAGTTCAATTTAGTCAGATTTTGTGGTGCTCTTTATTTATTTATTTTTTATTTTTTCCATCCTTAAAGTTAGGGATACCGATAATGAAAAATTCATTAGTAATTTTGTAAATGAAATATAAAAAAATTGAGAATGTGCCTAAATCAGTGTTCTAAAAAGCTAGTGCGTAGGCTCGAAACTTGGGATAAACGTCTCGCTTAACGCCTGAACTTTTTTTTCCAATTTCTAAACGGTTGAATTTTTTATTTCCTCTCTTTCGTCTTCCCTGTGCCCGCTTTTCTAGTCTTTTTCTTTAAAAAAAAAAAACATTTATTTGATTTTAGCTTATTCAGTTTTTTTGATTTTTAAAACACTTTTTATTTGACTTTAATTTCAAGTTTGATTTTGAGACTCGTTACTTTGTTGTAAATTCCATAAGCATATATGAAGATCCTATAAATCTATTAAGTATGACTCCTCTAGTTGAAAATTGAAACTTTAAAAAATATTTTAATTTTTGCATTTCTAAAACTTGAGAATTGTATAATTGACTTGCGTAAGTAAATATAGTATTTTATAATTTTAAATGTTTGATATGTATTATTTTAATTATTAAGTGAATTTTAAAATGATTAAAAATTTAAAATATTATTAAAAATAAGAAAATTCTTTTTTATGCCTAAGCACGTAAAGTTCGGAGGTTCGCTTTCACATCTAGCCACGTTTTACGTTTTTTAAAACAATGCTAAAGATGATTAAATGTTCACATGTAGGTCGAACAGCAGTTACTGTAATATTAATAAAGTTTTGTATTTGCCCATAAACATCATTTTTTTTTCAAGAATATCTGGACGTAGTGGTGCAAAATGACCAGCAAAGGTGTGTGAAAACTTGTCTCAATAATGTGTTTTTGCTTCGAAATATCCCTTAAAACTTGCTTAAAGATCAAATAGACCCTTATACATCATTTTACTCAATTAGAACCCCAAGGTACACTGTTGTACCACATGTACATTACCATTTACAGATTAAATTACATACACATGTTATGGTGAAATACGATTAAGTCAAAAAAAATTCAGCCAAATTAAAAATAAAAACTACCCTCTCTTTTTGACACATCTGTAAAACTTTATGCAACTCTGAATGTACAAGTAACATTATTCTAAAACATAAGACCATTTCTTAGATCGTTGTTTTGTGTGAAAAAGAAAAAGGATTATAAATATTTTCATGACATTAATGGTTCTATTAAACGAGTTAACAAGTAAGCTCAAAACTTCAACAATTTGTGGCGTACGATAATCCGTCAGCAAACAGATGAAAGCCATGTTGAAAATTGAGGACGACTTCCCCTCCGCTACTCGGAAGTTAGAACTTGATCTTATACTGTCCACAGCCCGGCGTCACAAGCCTAACTATATGTTTCAACTAATCTAATATAGATACGCAAATTTCGTCTCTGTATAAGATTATCAGTTATTCATCTCCTCTTTTTTTCTTTTTTCTCTAGGATGGGGTGGGGTTCATCTTCTTCAACCATGAAAGTATAAGACTACACGCAATTTGTACATCACATAATTAAGAGTAATCAATGTGAAAAGCAAAGGAATTGCAACAAGAAAAATGGGAGGAAAAAAAAAGAAGAAAAAAGAAAAAGCATGCAAACAAGGCACAAGTCAGTGGAACACATCTTAGGACTAAATTTCAATACAGACAAATTATTCAGGTGCCAACGTAGCTAGCTTCTGAACCCGAACCATGTGGCAACTGATGCAGGACACTTGTCGGTGACGAATTGGATGTTGACGATCTTAACGCCTCAGCAAGGGGTCCGCCCATTGGAGCCACCTGATTAGTCCCCCATGGTGCACCCCAATTCAATTGAAGCCTCTCTCTCTCCCCGTTAATAACTTGACGCTCAGAGTTATCTGCGTCGTCTCCAGTACTGAGTTTCAATGAGAAATCTGATGATGGGTTTCCAGTCCCCATTGAAATTGACAAGTTGGTGGCTGAAGCCATGGAGCTGGTTGCATTGTCTGTTTCTTGAAGTGATCTAGGCCAATCATCAAAGAAATGGCGAAGGGTTCGACCACTAGGTTCGCCGTTGTTTTGGGCTTCAAATGGACCCTTTGTCTCAATCATAGATTCTGAAGGCCTACTGTTGGCATCGACCCAAATTAGGCAAACATATGTTATGTACAAAATCTTTAATCCGTATTTACGACAGCAATACAAGAAACCAAGAAAATGAAGAACTCGTGCTCCTTAAACTTGCCCGATGGTAAAATGCCTCTAGCCCTTTATACAACGCCGGCCCTTAGATCAAATTATTCTTGATCCGAATTAAGATTTTTACCAAAAAAAAAAGAATGAATCTGAAATGTTTGGTAGAAAATTGAATGGGGACCTTTGCAATGGATAAGAAAACAAGTGGTTGGGGCGAGTTTGTGCAATAAATGGCCTTATGCTTTGTCCAAACTCAAAAATATCAAAATGGGGTCCTACAGAGATACTGAAAATCTAAAGTGAATTCATATAGGGGACCTCAATCCAACAAAGACAAAAGAGTACTGAGGAATGCTGTTTGAGAATATCAAACCATTTCATGGCAAAGATCATTGAATCAAGTTAACATTCAAGTTCTTCCTTTTGGGGAACATATAATTGCTATCAGAAATATAATCAGACTCCCCCAAACCCCACAGAATAAGTTTAAAAAATTCAACTTGAAATACAAGATTTTGCCCCTTCTATTGCAATCAATAAACTAATTAGTTCTTGATAACATAATTTTTATGTATCTTAATTTGACAGCATAATGAGTTGGTTTACACATTAGATTATTTCTTTTCTTGATTATAGACTAAAAGCAAGTTTCAAATAGAACAAAGCTTATATACCTTTGATTAAAGTGAAGAAGATCCATGGAAGGTGAAGGCCCGGAAAGAGAAAAAGGCATGGTGCCACCGCCTGTTGCTTCCCTAGCAACGGCGTTGGTCGTCTTAAGGACTTCTCCAATACCATTGCTGCCGGCTTTGCCGCCATAGGGTGTAGATGTGGACGTGGGGATTTCCACAGGCTTTCTTGAACGGTTGCGGCCCCGGTGGACATGACGCTCGCAGTACTTCTGCCCGGCAACTACATCCCTCGAGCACCGCCATTTCTTACCGTCAGTCCTCCGGCATCTGCCTGGCTCCGGATCCATGGCCCCTTTTCCCCAGTAGCCAGATTGCAGCACTGATCCACCATAGATGTACATAGTTAAGCACAATATAGCAAATGAAAGTTCTTTATAGCAAAGCTAATTAATTAACCCAATCTTAAGGATGCTAAACTGTATACATGTTTCGAATATGCCATTTTACATATTCCAAGGACTAGATGCCAAGCAACATTCTTGAAAAACTCGATTCGATTTTATCAAGTAACTTGCTTGGATGGCGAAAAAATGTGCCATCAGGAAATATGTGCCTTGTACTAGATATGAGAAAAGAAATATTGTGTGGTCGACGCATTATTGCTAGGGATTGAGTCCTAAAGTAACAAATAAATCAGAAACGCACACAAAAAACCGCAGATTTATAATTGTTCATCATCAACTAGAAAGCTAAGTCGAAAAAAGATTTCCCTGCATGAGATTAGAGTGATCTAAGGCCCTTCAAAGAGGGCACTTAAAAATCTACAGTGACCTAATACAAATATAGTGTACGGTATCTTAAGCTCTCAGTGCTGTCAAGTACTAGTGCATTCAAAGAAAGAATAAGCTGGAGTGAGGGAAAAAAAAAAGCACTAAAAACTTACAACTTGGCTGATAATGGGGATAGTAGGGATGAAGAGGGTGGTGAGAGAGGTAATATGGAGAAGGAGAAGGAGAATTGATGAGGCTTTTCTTAACAAGATGGAGCAGTTCAGATGGAACAGCAGCACCAGCTATCATATGTTTGAAGATCAATGCCTGCAGTTCAAGTTCTTGCCACTGGGCCAAGCTGAAGTAACTCCCCATCCCTGACAATATCCCACAACAAAAAAGAAAGCAAAAGATCGTAAGCGAAACTTGTAAGCTAAAAAAACCCCCCAAAAACTTAACTTTCCATAGCAGCAAGCTGTAAAATTTCTGAAGACACTGTCACAAACACATGAATAAGAGAGAGACAGAGAGAAAGAATAATACAGGGAGCTTTGTTGGCAGAGGGTGTGGTTGAATCAGAAGAGTAGGCTGACAGGCTGCTGGTGGGATTAGGTACGAACAACGGGAGTGCAGGACCAGGTGGTTGCTGTGGATGAGAGTCAAGAAGAAGTCTTGGTAGTTTTGCAGAAGGTGTTTGTTGTTTTTCTTCTTCTGACTCATGCTGGTCTCTCCATTTCTTCAGATTGAAGTCCATGGAAAAGGGAATTAGATATACACACAGGGTTTGTTTAGTTTTAGTATACTTTGTTTGGTGTGTTATGTAAGAGAGAAAGTTTGTAAAAGCTTTTGCAGGGGACTTATGTGGACCCTTTATATCTTTTGTTTTGGTTCATTAAATTCAATGCAAGTGGAGAAGAAGTTTAGGGCAACTTGAGACAAGACAGTTGAGAGAAAAAATAATTAAAAAATAAAAATAAAATAAAAAAGTAAAAGCATAGAGACGTGGGTGAAGGGGTGGGGATAACCTGCAGACTCTCTGTCTGTGCAGCTTTGGAAACAGAACAAAAGATAGTATCAGTCATGACTCATAAGCAGGGGCTGCAGGGCTTCAAGAAAGATAAAAATATTATTTTACAGTGTAAAATGCAATTTCACTGCAAATCAAGAATTGAGAGAGAAAGAGGCTGAAGATGTAAATCCCATTTCAGGCCAAGTCAGTCTGTCTTGTCTAAGTTGGTCAATTGCATTGAAATGAAAGTCCAGACCTCAAATTCCAAATTCTATCCTTCTCATCATTTCCTGTTCAATTTATGCGTTCAAATAGGAAAAATCTCTTAGTCTAGGGAATGGTTTACAGGATTCCTATAGTAGTTTAGCTGACTGCACTTGATCGACAATCTGTTTTTTCTCTTCTTCCATTATCCAATGAATTCCGGTCATGTTCAACAGTAAGCAAAATTTGTTAAACTTTCCTGTAACGATAGCATTGCTCGTTCAAATAGGCTGCCTGAACAACTATTTTGACCGATATAAAACAGAAGAATAACAGAGAAAATAGCAAAAAGCACAAGGGTTTCGTAGCGTGTGTTGGAAGAATGTATTCTGGAATAGTAGATTAATTGAGAATGTGTGATTAAAAAAGAAAAAAAAGTTATTGATGTCGAAGAAAATATTATTTTATTGAAAAATGTGTGATTAAACATAATTAGAAAAATAAGAATAAAAAAATAATGTATACCAAACAAGGGCTAACAGTTCCCATGACAATTTTGGTAACATTCCATGATATATAACTACTTATTTGAATAACACTTAAATCTTATTTGATAGTTATTATTTCAAAACTCTTTAATTTGCATACTCATTCAAAATCACACATTTACTTAATAAAATATTTTGTACGTAAATACATAGCTTTTTCTACTTTTAAACCACATATTCTCCGAAAAATCACTATTCAAACATTCACTTTTTCAAAATAATGATCATCAAACAGGGGCTTATCTAATTCAATGGTAAATTGTTTTACTCGTCGTGGAATATCAACCAATATCTCCAAAATAAATGTCAGTAACTTTACTCGATGCATAATGCATGAGAGCAATGGCCATTTCTCAAATAGTTCTTGAAGTAATAGATATAACTTTTGAAAAATCCTTAATCATATAGGGACTTGTCAACGGAACATAATACAAAAGAGCCTTGAAATGAAGATTGAGACGACGCATACTTCATCTACTAAAAAAAAAATCTTAGCCCTTATTTGGTACCTATTTTTTAAAATTCATATTTCATCATACTCATTTTCAGTCCATATTTTTTAATATTATTTCAATTACACATTTCATAAACTTTTATCAAAATTTACTACAAATCGATTTTTTATTTCAACCAAACAGAGTCTTAACTACTTGTTCAAGAATGGCAAATGATCTCAATGAATTTATATAAATACAAAAGCACACACTATGCTATGCTCAAATTAATCAGAAATTTAGTATCACAATTAATTTAGAAGGTCTAGACTATGGTTAACACGTGGAGATGGTCTTACTCTTACAGAGTTGTATTTTTAATTAAAAAGTCATTTGTTAATAAACTAAGTTTGTTAGTAGTAATTATTTACATTTACCAAGATATTCGAGTAACGTGAAATTGTTTCTCTAGGTGTTATTCTCAGACAAGATAAAGGTCATCTCTTGCCTAGGGTCATGTAAATTATATATTTTCCAGCCTTCCCCATGTTATGACATGATAATCGCGAGGTTTCCATCCCTACTTTATGGTCAAATCTCCTCTATTTTTTTCATGTTTACTGCTCATTTCTTTATTAATAATTATTGGCAAGTACATTACGAGTCCATTGGTGGGTTTTCAGCAGTTTTTGTAAAAATGTTCAAATTTGTATCTTTTTATTTTATTCGACTCCGTCGTGTATGTCCGTACACTATAAGATGTTAAAATTTTGTGGAGTGTTAGTTCATTAGTCATGAATTTGACTTATTTACTACATTATAAATACATCATCGACTTGATTTTTTGTTGGAAAAACCCATATTTAAGATTGATGGGATTGTTGCGAACAAAGTTCCTATACAGGAAAATTCTACTAGTAGTAAAATAAATTTCTTCTTCGTCTTTTATCAACGATGAAGTTATTTTATTTGCTCATCTTAATATTGGACTGAAATGAGATGTTTATTTCCTTATGATGGCGCTTTTAAATTGACAATTGAGATCATTTTGTAAAACTCGTGTGGATTGGTTGTTTCTATGCAACAATAAATTCTTTAGATCGCGAATTCTATTTATTCAACACATCGATCTATTGGAGTTTTTTTTTTTGTAGTCGCGTCATTTTTAGTCACTAATGTATAAATCCTAAACCAGTATAAATGGTCTCAAATTAATAATAAGTAAAAATTAGTTGTGCTTATCACAAAGACATTGCCAAAATTAGGTTTGTTCTTGATTTGATAACTTTCAAGTTTTTGGTAAGAATAATGTTAATCGCAGTGAAAATTATCGATAGTCTTTTTACGTGACATATTTGTGACGATTTCTGATTTGGTACATTAATGTGATAATTTTTTATTAACTTGTACATCAAATTACAAATCGTTATATATATATATATAGACACACACTATCGCTAATTTTTACTACAAATAGCATTAATATGGAGGTAATTAAGGTTTTGGAACGGAGTAGTTGACAATGAATGACTGGGGAAAATAATCCAAACATCTGATTAATGTCAGAAATGCGCTTACTGTGGTCCAGTACTTGATTTATTTTTTGAACAACAAACTACTGTTTGTGCATGATGTGACAATTCCTTAGAATGTAAAACCAAGTTCTTTATTCATGCATACATATTTTGCTCTCTATTAGTCGAGTTTTGTCACATGTACGATTAGTGCGACAATTCATGAGTTGATAAGCGGTTTGATCATTGTTTACTCAAATCAATAGTCAAAATGTTTACACTTCGATGGATTGTCAAATTTGTACAAAATCACGGTATAAATAGTTTAATTTTTACTAGTCCGTTACACAAAGATAACTTTACTTTCATTTTTAGACTGATTAAAAAAATATAATTAATATTGAATATACAAAATTTTCTAATATATTCTCACGTTATATAATAATTTAATTAGGAATACTTCATTTAGTTGATAACAAGACACACTAAATAAAAACATATTAAAAAATTATAATTTGAGACGGACGAATAAAAGAAAGTTAGTTTATTTTTGTGGTACGAAATGATGATAAAGTTAATTAGGCTGCCCTTTGGCCTTCTATTTGGTATGATAATACGGCTCAATATTAAATATTATTTAGGTCCTCACGTGATCGAACTGTTAACATGGACATTAAGTTCGAACGCAACTTTTAGTTAAATTGAGAGAATTGCTAAGTGATTTTTAATAAAATTTCGCATGAAGTCTCATACAATTTTGCCATCCATATTGATGTTTTGGTCGAGTGATTACGTACATTAAAATATTTAAGTATATTGAAGATTCAAATTCTCGTTTTTAAAGGTTGGAAACTCATAATCATGCAAAATAAATAGATAAAAACACGTGATGCAATTAGATAGTTCAATTGAATCGACCATGTTAGAATTAGATGATAATAATAATAATAATATTATTATTATTATTATTATTATATGCGGGAACGAGCCTCTTATCCAAATATGGACAAGAGCCCTTGAGCACACCTATTACTGAGCCAAAACCTATCATTTAGGTTGTAGAAACAGATTTATTTATTTTCTGGCAAAAATTATTTAATTTTTTTTATTTTTTAGGATATTCTTTTATCTGAGGAAGGGTTGTTTGTTGAGAAGAGCAAGTTTCTCTTTTCTCCTAAAAGCTAGAATTGGTTATTTGTTATTTGAATAAAATTATGGAACTTGGAGATTTTTCAATTGTTTTGCCTCAATCAGTATTAGTCAGTAGACCAGCAATTCGTCCAAGTTGAGTAAATTTACATACTTAAATATGTAGACTATTCTTACTAGATCAAAGGTGCCACATTGGTTGATAGCACTTTAATATGTAGGTAGGAAATTAAACGTGAGAAAATAAATGGACCTACTTCCTTGATTGTATTTATGGTAGGACGAGTACCAGAGACTTTGAGAGAGATTTTCACATGAGATTTGCAATCGAACATGCGAGGAGTCATATGTACACCGTCATTGCTAATGTTGTTACTTTATAGTATCTATCTTAACATCTATATTATTGCAATCATTATTTGCATTCATTTTGTTTTTCGATACTTAGCTGCTGTTTGGTAAAGATTAAAATCAGATTTTTAGTAAATTTTAATAAAAGTTGATGAAATGTGTAGTTAAAAAGTTGTGAATCTCATGAAATGCGTAGTTAAAATAAATTGTTGACTTTGACTTAAAATCTTAATTGAATTTTAATCCAAACCAAACTGAGACTTAAATCACTTACATTAGATATTATTTTTGCTTATAAAATATTTACCATGTAATATAATAATAGTCATAAATAATTATTCACTAAAATTGCAATTACATGCCTACAATTTTTATAGATACTAGTTTTTTGCCC
>CAIGRP010123334.1:0-20598 GCA_903798385.1 Fraxinus cuspidata | reverse complement strand
AGGAATTCCCCTACCTATCATTTATGTATAAGTATGTCCCCAACTTAATTTCTAATTCATCTTAACCCTCATATATCTTCAATAATAAATTTAGCCCCAATAAAAAAATTTGCTTCATTTAAGTCCCATTGACTTTGACTTTGACAATTCCGCACATGACTTTTTGACTAAAAAAAATTGGGTTGTAACAATTTTGATAATCATTATCAGCGCATTGGTTCCTCAATCCATGTCTCGTATAATCTCTAAAACATCCATGATGGGGAGGCACAAGAAGTGGATGGCACGTTATGGGTGTGAGTACAAGGACAACATAGAAAAGGAGAAGCGCAGCAGAATCTTCAAAGCTAATGTTGAGTACATAGAATCCGTAAATAATAATAAAATAATTTGCTTCATTTAAGTCCTATTGACTTTGACTTTGACAATTCCGCACATGACTTTTTGACTAAAAAAAATTGGGTTGTAACAATTTTGGTAATCATTATCAGCGCATTGGTTCCTCAATCCATGTCTCGTATAATCTCTAAAACATCCATGATGGAGAGGCATGAGAAGTGGATGGCAAGTTATGGGTGTGAGTACAAGGACAACATAGAAAAGGAGAAGCGCAGTAGAATCTTCAAAGCTAATTTTGAGTACATAGAATCCGTAAATAATGCTGAAGACAAACCATACAAGCTAAGTATCAACCAATTCACAGATCAAACAAATGTGGAGTTCAAGAAAGCTCACATTTTTTATAGGAATCTCTTCAACACAAAACCATCAGTCGCTACTTCTTTTAAGTATGAAAATTTTAGTGATGTTCCACCTAGCATCGAATGGAGAAAGAAAGGAGCTGTGACTTCCATCCGGGATGCAATATGTGGTAAGCACGTTCAACTCGAGTCACTTTCTTTGTTTACATTGAAGTGTGGAAAACTAAGAAAAAAATTGAATGAAGAACAGGAGCATGGACATTTCCCGCTATTGATATCGTGGAAGGAATTACAAAGATCAAGCGTGGTAAGTTGTCCACATTATCAGTCCGATAAATAATAGACTGCAACAACGAAGGGAAAGATGGTTGTACTGGAGGTTTTACATCTGAAGCTGAAGGAATATAAAAACAAAGAGGAAGAAAAACTGAACTTTTTCATTCAAATTTGAAATGCATACACGGCTGGCTTATATAGCAATCATTCATACATCACAAAATGTTTCTAGCCAACAACTTTTTACCTACTACCACTTGACATTGTTTGACAGCTTACTTAACCTTTTGCAAGACCATACTATGCTTGACTTTAAATATATAACTTAAACTAGGAAGAAGTACAACAAAACATTGGACTAATAACAACAATAGTGTCAATCTTATATCAATACTCCTCCTCGACACTTTTGCTGGAAACACCAAGGCATTTCCTTAATGTTTCAAACCTTCCTTCAGGTAAAGCTTTTATTAGGATATCAACATATTGATCCTCTGAATTGTAATTCACCAATTCGACTTATTTCCTTTCTCGTGCTTCCCTGATTGAGTGATATTTAATCTTGATGTGCTTTGTTCTTCCATGAAACACCGGATTCTTTACCATAGAAACAACAGATTGGTTATCACAATGGATAATTGTTGCTTCAACTTGCTTGTGCTTCAGATCTTCCAACACCTTTCTCAGCTAAATTGCTTGGTTTGTCGCCTCATATACATCAATATACTCTGCTTCTACTGTTGATTGAGCCATAGTTTTTTGCTTCACATGATTCCAGTAAACAATGCTTGAGCCAACATAAAACACATAGCCAGAGGTGCTCTTCACGTCTTCAGGAGATCCAGCCCAATTACTATTAGTAACTCTGGTTAAAAAAAAGAGTCTCTGACTTTTTGAACCTGATTTCGAGCTCCCCAGTTCCCTTTATGTATCCCAGAACCCTTTTAGTAGCTTGAAAATGAATTTCATTTGGTTCAACACATAGCCAGAGGTGCTCTTCATGTCTTCAGGAGATCCAGCCCAATCACTATTAGTAACTCTGGTTAAAAAAAGAGTCTCTGACTTTCTGAACCTGATTTCGAGCTCCCCAGTCCCCTTTACGTATCCCAGAACCCTTTTAGTAGCTTGAAAATGAATTTCATTTGGTTCTTGTCTAAATTTGGATAATATATTTGCAGCAAACATGATGGCAGGCCTTGTTGCAGTTAGATAAAGCAAGCATCCAACCAGACTTCTATAGATTTTTTCATCAATCCTCTTAGCTCCATATTCTTTCATTAGTTTCAAATTCTGAACCAAATGAGTGCTTACTATACAATTCGTACTCTTGATGAGACCAAGACTACCCAAATATTCATCAATTCTGCTATACCAGGCCCATGGATCCTGTTTCAGTCCATACAATGCTTTCCTTAGCAAATACACTTTATCCTTATTTCCAGCCACAAGAAAACCTTTTGGTTGCTCAATGTAAACTTCTTCATTTAAGTATCCATTTAGAAAAACTAACTTTACATCGAATTGATATATTTTCCAGCCTTTTTGAGCAACTATGGCAAACAACACTCTTATTGTTTCAAATCTGGCCACAAGAGCAAATGTATTTGTGAAATCAATACTATATTGCTGTGCATAACCTTTCACAACCAATCTGACTTTGAGTTTGTTGATTAAACTATCATGATTCAGCTTGGTTCTATACATCCATTTAACTCCAATCACATTCTTGTTCTTCGGTCTGTCAACCAGCATCCAAGTTTCATTCCTTTCAATTTTTCAACTTCTCCTTCGTTGCAGCTATCCAGCTTTGTGAAGTAACTGCTTCAATAAAGTTTGAAGGCTCCAACATAGCTGAATTACAGCTGGCATATATATCTTGAAGTGATCTAGTTTTAATCACTTCATTTTCTGAGTCGGATTCATTATTAGCTTCAGCTTCAGCTTCATCTCCATTGATAATAACATCCTCTTCTTGTGGAATCTATCTTTGAGTTTGCAATCTATTCACAGTAGTTGATTCCTAATTCTATGAAGATTCCTCATCAATCTTGATATCCCTGCTAGATATCATCTTTTTGGTTTGTGGATTATACACTCTATATCCCTTAGCATTACCACAATAACCAACCAAGATACCAACCTCTATCTTTTGACTCAACTTATCCCTTTTTGCATCAGGAATGCGAGTGTAACAGATGCTACCAAACACTTCCAGATGTGCTACATCAGGATTTACTCCATACCAAACTTCATAATGAGTTTTCTTGTTCAAAGCTTTTGTTTGTAATCTGTTAAGAAGATATATGGCCGTGTTCACAGCTTCAGCCCAAAAATCATCTGGTACCTTCTTCTCTATCATCAAACATCTGGCTATCTCCATTACTATCATATTCTTCTTTTTACACACTCCATTTTGCTGAGGTAAATATGGAATTGTCAGTTGGTATTTGATTCCTACAACATCACAGAATTTGTCAAACTGATTGAAAGTATATTCAGTGCCATTATCAGTTCTTATAGCCTTAATCCTGCAATCACTTTCATCTGCCACAAGATTTTTAAACTTCTAATACACAGCAGGTACTTTAGATTTCATTTTCAGAAAATAAATCCAACACATCCTTGTTAAATCATCTATAAAAAACACAAAGTATCTACTTCCATTTAAGGTAGGTGTTCTTATTAGACCACACACATCTGAATGGATAATTCCAGTTTGTTTAGAGCTCTTCTTGAGTGATTTTTAGGAAATGGCAGCCTTGATTGCTTTTCCAATTGACAAATATCACATACACAAGCATTATAATATATTTTTGGCATATTCTCTACAAGTTATAGTTTATTCAAGTGCTTGAGCGAAGTGAAATTTGCATGTCCAAAATGTTTGTACCATAGAGAAGATTCAATCACTGTACTGGAAAGAGCATGAGTGGTTACATTTTTCCATTCCAAAGGAAAGCTTTTGTGTTTCATCTCAACTATCATGAACTTGATTACTTGAATCTCGTATAGTGTAGCCACTATCTTTAAATATCAAAGTATAATTTTTCTCAATCAATTAGCCTACACCAATCAGATTTTCATCAATATCAGGCACATAAAGTACATCTGAAATGTATTTGGCACCTGTTGGCGTCTGCACATAAACTGTTCCAATTCCTTTCACTTCTACATATTCTTCATTTCCAACCTTTACTTTTGATCTGTATGCACCTTTTAGTTCAACAAAAAATACTTGAGTTTGAAGTCATGTGATGAGTGCATCCACTATCTAGCAACCAAGTTTCAACTCTGTTGTTGACTTTGAAATTTATGGCAGAAAACAGGTGCTCCTCCTGCTGTTGCTGTTACTATTGATTTTTTGCAACCTTAGCTTGCTGAAGGTCCTTCTTCTCCTTGTTATTTTTATATACTTTCTCTACATATCCAAATTGTTTACAAGTTCTGCATTGAAGTCCAAGCTTGTACCAACACCATTTTGGAGAGTGTCCCTTCTTAACGCATTTGAGCTTTATGTTTTCCTTTGACAAATAAAGCTCTTTCAACCTGTTCTTTTTGCCTAAAGAGCCTTCTTTGTTCAGTAACTTGAAGTGCATTCACAAGCTCAAACAAGGTAATACTGGGCAGGTCTCTAGAGTCTTCTAGAGAAGAAATTTTAGCCTAAAAAAATTTTCAAGTAAACTTATCAAAACCTTCTCTACAACCCTCTTATCTAGTAAATCATCCCCCTAAAAACATTATTTGATTCACCACTTTCATCAGCCTATCAGCAAATTCCTTTACAGTTTCTGATTCCTTCATCTTCAAAGTTTCAAACTCACTTCTTAAATTTAGAACTTACATTTGCCTTGTCTTTTCATTGCCTAGGAATTCGCCTTTCAACCTATCCCACACCTCTTTAGCAGTTTCACAGGTTATTATCCTGGTAAAGATTGCATCACAAACAACAGACTGAATGCAAGAAAGAGCTTTGAACTTCTTTACAACTTCCTCACTATGTAGCTTCAGTTGAGCAATTGTAGGATTTGCTCTGAGAGATTGAGGTTCTGTTCCCATTTTAGTGATTTCCCATAGATCATAAGCCTTTAAATAAGCATTCATCTTTGCAGCCCAAAAATCATAATTTTCTCCCGTGAACACGGAAGGTAATGGTACTGAAAAACCACTAGAAGCCATCACACACTCACAAATCACTCGGCTGTTTTAGTGAAGGGTTGCTCTCTGGTTTTCTCTCAAAACAATCTCATCTAGCAGCTTCTTCTAAGATCAGATATGGCTCTGATACCACTGAAGGAACATAAAATCAAAGAGGAAGAAAAACTGAATTTTTCATTCAAATTTGAAATGCATACACAGCTGGCTTATATAGCAATCATTTATACATCATAAAATGTTTCTAGCCAACAACCTTTTACCTACTACCACTTGACATTATTTGACAGCTTGCTTAACCTTTTGCAAGACCATTCTATGCTTGGCTTTAAATATATAACTTAAGTTAGGAATAAGTACAACAAAACATTGGACTAATAACAATAAAAGTGTCAATCTAATATCAATAGAAGCTTTCAAGTTCATCAAACAGCATGGTCTTACCACCGAAGGTAACTATCCTAATAAAGGGAACGTTAGTACCTGTGACCCAAAGAAGGAAGCATAACCTGTTGCCAAGATAAATGGCTATGAAAATGTACCTGTTAACAGTGAGGAGGCATTTATGAAGGCCGTTTCTAACCAACCAGTTGCTGTCAATATCGATTTGTAGGAGCAGACTTCCAATTCTACTCAAGTGGTATCTTCACTGGCCAATGTGGAACCACTTTGGACCATGGTGTTACATTAGTTGGTTATGGTATTGAAAAGGGTAAGTTGAAGTATTGGATAATGAAGAACTCATGGAGCACCACTTGGGGTGAGGACGGATATATGAGGCTCCAAAAAGATATTAATGCAAAGGAAGGTCTATGTGGAATATCCATGGAAGCCATATATCCTACTTTGTAATATAGTAAACATGTTATTGTTTCAGAAATGAGATTTCATTAGTATACTCCTGCTCATCAATGAATTCGATATAATTTCTGAACAACTACATTAAGAAACTGATAAGAACCACCAAAATAGAGATCCCAAATATGATAAATGGATGGGCAATGAGACAACATAGAGTTTGCTTAAAACTTAATTAATTTAAATAAAGAAAATAAACTCTACTAATACCAAGACTATCAAACGATTCCGAACTATTCACATTATGGAGGCATCATTGGAAAAACTAGTATTCTTCAAATCTGATACGAGGTAAAACCCTCCAATGATGTCTAAAGCAATTGTCAAATAAAATGTCCACTGAACAAAACAAACGAAACTGTAAGTTCTAGATTTTCAAATCACAAAAATGATATAGTGGGTAGACCAATCTTTATGTTTGCCTCATCATGGCAAAATAATACTTGGTTCCTAGCACACATTATCTTTAATATTAGGAAAGGTTGAAAATAGACACAGGAAGAAGGCGGTAGAGGATAAACGAAAGGCTCTAAGCAGTAAGCAAACGCTGCTCAACAAGGATTTACATTTATCTATGTAGAACATTTATTCCAGTGCTTATCTGAATTTTATTCATAGTTAAAATTGAGAAATTTGCATTTAGAATTAGTGAGTAATGGACTGCGTTTGTAGGTATGCATATTACCTAGCATAATGATACCATGCGGTTCAATTAATTTTAACCTTGATTTCATAATTGGCATTTAAAAAGAAAAATCTAAAGACTTCATTAACTACTTCCAGGATCTCCAGAAGCTCTTTGATACCCTTAGTTGCGTTGTTAACAATTAATCTATCTACCCTCTGAAATCTAAAAATGGTTGAAGTCGAGTTATTTCTTCCCTACCTTCTGAAATTTGAGTTTATATTCTTCAATCCTGCTGTATATTTTGGTTGTACAAATAGCGAGCATATTTTAGAAACTAATGTGAGAACTTGGATCAGTAAATACATGAAGTAAAAGAAAGGATAAGTGTTAACCCTGGAAAATGGATCTCCATGTGACCAACAGAAAGCAACTCCACGTATACTCCTCCCTGTACACTTGACACAGTTGTTCAGTCGCTCGTGACCATTCCCGACGATGGTGGTAGCGGCAACGAACACTCCGACGATCAAATTAGCCGACGATAACTGCAAACAGCCAATGTTAGTAGTACGAATAGTCGAAATTTCTATATTACCACAAGAGGGGAGGAAAAATAGTAAATTGAAGTTACATTACCTTACAAAGGCATAGAGTATAAGTATTTATAGAGAAAGATATGGAAAAAAACCGTTGAATAGAAAACACATGGCTTCATATGCTGGTCCGAAGCGTCTCTACATATAAAGCCATCTATCACTTCATAGGTGGATGGGCATTTAATATTTCTGGAGTCGAATTGACACATAGGCGTCTGCTACAGAGATGTTAAATTCATTTTTCATAAAATTTTATTTTGGATAGATCTCTGCCTAAAAGATCCGTATCTTATGTTGAAGCCTTGACTCCCACCAGTAAGTGTGTCTTTTAGCCATATGGCTCGGTCCTTGTTCATGCTGACGCTATCCACTTCGATTACTTGCCTTGTACTATATTATTGTAGGCACTTCGACGCCTCGAAGTGTGGGCTTGTTTTGATGACCTCATAACTCGTTATTAGAGACGTAATAGTAAGCATTGATTATCTGATAATATATTAGTTTTGTTGGGTTGTGACCCAAATTTGATTAGTTTTCGTTGGGCAAAATATTGTTTCCTTTATTCCACACAATTTCGATACTATTTCAATCTTTAAAAATATTATCAGGGTTTGGCATGTATCCCTATATGTAGTTGGCTATTTTTTACAAGTTGAATTATTACAAAAGTTAGAATAATTGTAAGAAACACAATTATTGTAATTTTCTCTCCATTATAGTTGAATAAAATCTCTAATTTCTTTGTTAAATTAAATTTTTGTCTTTATATTCATCTTATTGTTGTGATCAATATTTCATATCGTTTTGTACAACCTCATTCTACCCCCAACAAGTGGTATCAGAGCTTTGATTTTTTTATTTGTTCGAGGTCTTGTTCTTGATAACAACCATGAAGTATGATATTCTGCTTTTGGACCGCATCACTATATTATCGTTGTAGTAGGTGAAGATGCGAGCTATATTCGTGCATATGGATTTGGATGATGTGTTGCTATGGCTTGATAAGATGTCATCAACTTGGTCAATGGAGGAGAAACAATGTAAGGATTGGAATACACTTTCACAAATTCAACTTCATATTTCGAATAACATTTTTCAGGACGTTTTGAAGGAGAAATCGACAATTACGTTGTGGTTGAAGTTGGAGCAATTGTGCATGACAAATAGTCTAAGCAGCAAATTGCACCTGAAACAACATTTGTCTTCTCATTGCATGACAGAAGGTAGATCATTGGAAGATTATCTGGCTGTTTTTAAGGAGATCGTTGCTGATTTGGAGATTTTAGATGTAAAGTATGATGAAGAAGATTTAGCCTTAATCTTTTTTTTTTTTGTTGTTGCCGACTTCATTTAGAGACAAAAATTTTATATAGTCGTGATACTCTCATCATTGAAGATGCGTGTTATACTTTATTTTCAAATGAGAAGATGAAACATCCGATTGAATTTAAGGATAGAGATGTAGAAGGTCTTGTTGTTCATGGTAGTCATGGAAGGGGCATGTCGAAATCTAATTTCATTAATCAAGTTTTTTTTATTAAAATAAGAAATGAAACATTAAGAGGGATTGCAAGAAGTTATAGAATAAAGGAATTTGGCTACAAATAGAAGGGAAAGCACTCGAAAACTACAGGTAAAATTGATGTCGCAGAGAACTACTTGAGTGATAGAGATGTGTTAGCTATTTCTGACGGTGAGTCCAAACCTGACAAGGATTGGATTTTGGATACAACTTGTACTTTTCACATGTGTCTCGATCTGGATTTGTTTTCAACATGTGAAATATTTTCGAAAGGTGTTGTGGTCATGGGAAACAATGCACTTTATCAAGTAGCTGGTACTGGTAAAGTCAGATTTAGGGTGCTGGATGGAAACTGATAAGTGTATTTTGTATACTTATCTATGCCATTAAATTAGAGTATTTGTTAGTGATTTAGATGACTTTGGGGACTGTTGTTATGCCTTTCAACCGAGGCTACAGTCAAAGTATCACATCGCAGTCTACCTGGAAAGGAAAGTCAACAGAAATCAAATTAGTCAAATGCAAAAAATCAAATAAAGGACGAGCTCATGTGTCGAAACACTGGCTAAATGGTTAAAGCTGTTAAGCCGAAGTGCTACGTGAGAAATCAAAGAAGCTTTTCACACGAAAGACACCAATACAAAGCTCCCTCTGGCCGAAACCCTTAGTTCATCCGAAGTCCCTGAAATTGAAGTTTTCTCTTACAAGATATGTAGACAATCTTTAGCAATGATTAACGTGACGTTTGTAATAAAAACGTCATGTGTGTCAGCCTAATATATATGGCGGCTACCATGTTGTCAATGTATTTATTGTATGATAGATTTAGTGATGTGAGGCTTCAGTCAAGTAAATGAGGTCACGTGGTTCTGATTCAACGAACACCACGTCAGCCAGAACACTATAAATATGTGATCTTTGTAAATTGTACGGATCTTTTGGATGGTCTTTTGAACATTGATTCTAATATACGAGAATACACTCAAGAAAAATACTCTCAAGATTCCCCCATTCTTGTTCTACACTTATCAATTTTATCTTAAACTATTGTTATTTTATTGGTGATTGTTTGTTAGTGCAATCATCTTAGTTACTATTGTTGGTGCTTGAATACTTTTATCTAACGCAATAAAGCATTTCCC
Source organism: Fraxinus cuspidata (assembly GCA_903798385.1). Lineage (NCBI taxonomy): Eukaryota > Viridiplantae > Streptophyta > Magnoliopsida > Lamiales > Oleaceae > Fraxinus > Fraxinus cuspidata. Next base: position 10,723 of record CAIGRP010123334.1, on the reverse strand, counting down.
ACGTTCATGCTTTCCTTCCATTTGTTCGGTTCTTGTTAAAACACACTGGAACTTGCTTAAGTGGTGTAAATGGGCTCATCATCTGTTGTCCACATTGGCATTATGTTTCTTAGGGTCAACAACCAGCAATAGAAATAGAATGTCATTTTCTTTAGATGGAAGCTCCGATACCACTGTCGATCCCATAATTTATACACAAAACATCATATGTAGAAATCAAAAGAACAATACCAAGGTTTTTTGCTACTAAAATCTCGAATGTTCAGCTAAAAGGCCTATTCACGACGTTGCAAAAGTGGCAAACACTCTAAATCTTCCAGCACAACCAAAAAATGTTCAAGATTACAGACAATACACAAAGTATATATAAAACCAAGAAAAATCCTTAGAGTCTTTTCCCTTCTCACAGTTCTCTCTAACCCTAAAATATTACACCAAGTAATCAGAGAGTGAACGGTATAAGCCATATCTATTTATCTCTCCAATTTCATAGAAACATCTCATAAAAAAGGAAAATAATTTCAGACAGAACATAGAGAAGACAAAAAGGAAAATGCCTACAACACTGCAATCTTTCTCATCAAAGAAACCAACACATATAAACATGTTTATATGAATTGTCCAATAAGCACATGTTCTCATCTTATGCTAAATAATATCATATTAATTTATTGATGGATAAACTTATGGTGAGTATCAACATTTAAACTAAAATAGTTATTCACCATTGAATTGATACTCTATGTCATTGGTGCTTATCATAAGAAGAGCAGCGATACTCATTAAACTATTTCTTTATGTATAAAAGAAGAGCAACGATGATCGTTTCTTTATCAATCCACTAGCAAACCCTGCCATCAGTGGTTGTAATCATGCCATGTGTCTCCATCTCAAAGATTTATTACAATAGAAAAGTTGCATTTTACAAGCACGTGCAAAGGATCACATAGGGTTTGGCCAACAGATGAAATCATTGGGCATGTAACAAATCAGATGGCCCAATTGTAGAACACAGGCCCCCCATGCTCATGTGTGGTAAATATTTTTTTTATAATTTAAGTAAGTAATACATTTCAATGGACCCACAATTTCTATTCACACTTTAACTGCACATTTCTTAAAACCCATTAGTTATCTCAAAAAGATTTGTCAAACTAGGGTTATAAATATTTCATAATACACCTACTTCTTTCAATAATTTCTTGCAGCGGTCATTGGGAGGTACCTCAAGTGTGGAAGAAAGAGACAAGTTCGCATGCTCTATTTGCGAGTCTAGCTACAAAGGCTGGGGTACATGAAGTGTTGGTGGAAGTTAATTAAAGATCACATTATCTTCAACATACACGACACACTTTTGAAAATTTTTCTCCATTGCTTGTGTTGACCCCTGAAAATGAGTCAACAGATGCCGAGCTCACTCACGCCAAGTCAAGTACGATTTCGACGCGTTCCTACCGGAATGATGACGGTAGCATGGAGAAGATGGACACGGGGGATACTTTGCATCGGACGAAACAAAAGCAATCGCACTAACAATATCGCCCAGTTAAAATTAAACTAAAACTATTTAATTGCTAACGTGAATATGTGAAATGATAGATATGATGTATATTCAATTTGCTTGGTCGTGTATAAAACTTTATAACTCATAAACATGCCAAAGAGGTGGAAAATAAACCCAAGTGTTTGTATGTTTCGAGTGTAAGTTCTTACCCCTTTTTCATCAACAATCCAACATCTTCTAAATTACAAAGAGAACATATTTATACTATCTTGTCCAACATCGTGATCGTTAGATCAGAACCACGTGGCCTCATCTCCCTAATGGGGACGTTATATCACTATCTATTCATACAATTAATACTTTGATAAGGGGTCAGCCGCTCTATACAATAGGCGACACACTGCCAAACTTTTATTACAAGTGTTTCATCAATCACTTCAAAGAGACTTCGAATCTTCTAAGTGGAACATCATCAACTTGCGAGCTTCGGACGAATTGAGATCCTCGGAGAAGTCTTCGAAGTAGTTCTCTAAGTGGATAGGCTCAGCCCCTTTCAATGCTTCCTTAGGCAGCTTTGTCTTTGAGGAAGTACAGCTTGGACTTCATCCTGCAGTGTAAGGACTTCGGCTGCTGTTTGAGGGCTTCAGCCTGTTTGCCTTCTTCGTGCTTTGACTTATTGAGTTTTTATTTGACTTTCTTATTGACTATCTGCTTACGTGACATGCTATGTGGCATCATCTCCCCTAGATTCGGAGGCGAGGAGAAACAGCTTGTATGAATTTGCAGAATTTTGTTGAGTTATTTGTTTAAATTGGAATGAACTTGCACAATTTTTCAGCGAATGCATTTTTCATTGCTAACAGAGTAGTAAGAGTGCCTCAATATTTATACAAATTAACCAGCAACTTGGAAGAAGAACTAGGAGAAGATAGAAATAGATATAGTTACTACATGAGTTGAGATTCTCGCTTTAATCTGTCGTGTCATCAGGGGCTGAGGTAGGAAAGCAGAGTTGTGGGTGTAAAATTCACAAAATTTTAATTGTAAGGACAAAATTGAAAATTATAAGGAATTTGTTTGAAAAATGTGTAAAATCTTGAAAAATTAATTGTAAAATCTTGGATTTCAAATTTAATGTGGGGGCATCGCCCATGCCTGTCATTCTTGATTTAGGAAGGACTATAGCAAAAGAAATGCATTTTCTGTTTTGGTTTCTGTTTTGGGACAACGCATTTTAATTTTTCACCTCTATATGTGGCCTAAACCTTTTCCGCTTCTTTGGGAAAATATAATTAGAAAAATGCGTGAAACTATCAATTTTGGTCTCCCGCTAATACCATGACTGGTAAAGTAGATTATGTAGCAAAAGTAAGTTTAGAAATCATGTCCTCCAATTTTAACTACTTTAATGTTTTCTTTTTATATATTTTAAATTGAAAGCATGAAAACGTCACATTATCAATAAATTTAAACTAAGTAATATTTAATAATCCTTTTTATTCATTTGTAAGATGTGTCATTCGATAACATTTTTGATTCTAGTGAAGATAATATTTTTAAAAAATAATAAAACTATCAATACCCTAAAACTTTTAACGAAATAATTCAACTTAATATCGTAGCAAGCAAAAGTTCATTCAATCAATTCTATTTTCCACGGCCAACTATAAAATTTGCGAAAATCCTTTCCTCTCTTTACCTCAACTCAAGAAAACCCTTAAACTTCTTTTTTTTCTTTGCCCCTATTTTCTCAAACCAATTTCGAAACAACTGATTTCCACGCTGGTCCCTGTTGAACAATTTGTCCTAATTGAAATCTTTCCTTCCAATTGTGGCGCAAAATTGGTTAATTGTCTTAATTTTGATTAATCATTCATCAGCTGTATATTTTAATGGAAATCTTGACTAATCTAGAAAATAAAAATTCTTCTCTTCGTATCCTTCGTAATCCTATTCCTTCTAGCCAATCACGCGATAACTCAGCAACCCCTTCTCCAAACCCGTCGCACCGGACTTGCCTAGTGCAGTTTATCTCTCATGTGTGGTTTGCGGGCTACCGCACATGGAGCGATGTTTACCCAGTGTGCACTCACGAGTAGAGGCTGCGGATTCCTACGTCAACAAAAGAAAAATCCTCTTTTTTATCATTACAAAGTGGATGTGAATCTCAGTGTGAGAATTGTGTGAGAAGCAAGTAAAAAAGGGCAGCCATGGGACCATTTGCAAGTGGCACGCAACAGTCAATAAATTGTTATAAATCTTGTCGAAAAGCAAGAACGGAAATGAGTTTAACCAAAATATACCCACTTGCATCTCAGTTTACTCAGTATGCTATAGTGAACAATTTAAGGATTACATTGGTATTTAGTGTGTCAAAAAATCAAGCATTATAGAAATATTAGAACTAGTGAAAACAACTTGCATAACAAGATTATGAAAAAGAAAGGGCAAAAATGATAGATGTTTTATTTGGTGACGGAAATGTGATGTCACTGAAGAGGTTAAATATCTTAAGCTAAGTCATAGACTTCTTCCTTTGTAATGATATCCCATAGAATATCAATTGACTAAAATAAAACAATTATATTTTGTTTGAAGAATGTCTTATTCTAAGAATTTCATGGTTTAAGCCATTAATGGTAAGTAGAAGATTGAAAGGAAACATATGATGAAGTGGGAGATTTCTATTCGATTCTCTATTATCAAAGACTTAAAACTATGAATTTCCTAGAAGAAGGCTTCACCGTCTCCAAACATATAATTTGAGTCGTGCTCGAGCACAAACAAGTCTGGCTGGTACATATGATTAATTTCGATTTTTCTAGTTTTTTGACTATTTTCACTTTTCATTTAGAAAAAAAGGTCTTAAAAGAGATAAAAATATAACAAAATCTTATTAGATCGTCGAGTACAAAGTCAATTGTTAACAACAAAAAAGAAAAAGAAAAACTTATGTATGTCTATTGTACAGTTTAGATTATTTAATACTAGGTAAGTTACAATTTATTAATTCGAAAAAGAAAACTATAAAATAAATGTGATGATTTACCTTCCAAGAAATAAAAAATACATCTATTCAACAATGTTGTGCAAAATGAAGTAGTGTTGTGCAATATACAGCAAAAAAATACATATATTCCACAATATACAGCAAAGAGGTGGCGTATCATTTTTTCCCTTGGAGTTTCTTCATGCCAAAATTAGCTTGTAAATTTCATCAACTTTGATATACCAGATGTGCAATGTAAGCAAAGCACCGTGAAGTCTGTTCCTTCGGCCCCAAGTGTTCGGCTAGGATCGTAGCAGCACAACTTTGAATCAATAGGGCAAACTCTTAGAACTCGAACTAATTACCAAAGACTTAAGCTTAGAAGAATCCCCTTCAACATTGGCACGACGTGTGATTGTTTCCATATTTTTATAAAGGCTTTGTTTCACGATTTTTTTCATCAATTTCTTCCCTTCATCCACTTCCCTTGGATTTACAGGGGATCCCATAGATATTCTCCCAACCTGTGGCCCTGAATGAGGCCCCATTTTCATTTGCCTTTCATTTTTAAACCATTGTAGTATTTTTAAAACTCTTTTCTGAGCCAAGGGACTACCCAACAATGCCACTTCAAGGAGGACAGGCACAATTCCAGCCTTTACCATTTCCTGCCTTTGGAGGGAGCTTCTATGAGCTAAAATCATCAATACATAAGCAGATAATTCTTGGCATTTTGGCTTCTCTTCCCAAGTCATAATCTCGATTAACCTCTCGGGCACCATTGGATCACTTTCTAGTGCCTTCTCTCCGGTTAAGGTAACTGCCAAGTTTCCCAAGATTGCAAGTGCTTTTTCTGATGTTTCTTCAAGTATAGACAGCCTCAAGAGAAAGTTGACCACCCCACTTGAAGCCAAAGTTGTAGCATTGTCTAGGACTGAGGAAAGATTGTACAATGTTGTCAAACATGAATCTTTTGTCTGAATATTGCTCGAACTTGACTCCAGAATGTGAATTATAAACGGGATAATTCTTGATGAGGACAGAGAGAATTGGCTGTTGGCGAAGGCTGAAGATATAGACAAGAGGAGCTGTGCAAATTCTTGTATAGTTGGTTCACCTAAGACATCCTCATTTTCTGGTAATTTTGATAAGATTCCTGCCTCCAGCATGATAGCCTTGTTCCTGCAAGAACAACATAGAAAACAAGAATGCCATTAAAATAAGAAACAGCCCAAAATAATTGGATTGATAATTCTAGGCATAATATTTTCAACACAGCTTTTTCTAATAAAATAGTTAAGCGGGGTGGGACATTAACAAGATAATCATGTGGGGTCGCCCAAAGATGGACAAAATGCCTATCAAGAAAATAAAAATATTATGCAATAGAGAAGTCCACAAGATTCTCTCTCGGTTAGGTCATTTGCATCTGAAAATCAAGATCAACGATTGTAATTTTATATTGTAGACTGGTAACCCATTTTGAAACAACTACATGACCAAATCTCAACGGCCTATATTTTATATCCCTAGGCAAACAACTTGATTGCAGAAATGCCACTTAATCAATAGCAGAAGACATCTTGAATTTAAATTTTTGTCTATTCATACAATATTAACGTCACGTCTAAATATTATGACTATTTTCAACGTAAATACTTTTTTGACATAATTGATTAATGAAACCCTTTTAAAAGAGGCCCTCATTCACCGCGGAACGTGTCCGGGTGGTTTGACAACTTCACCATGCTTGTGAAGTGGACAACTAGGCAAAAAAAAAAAAAAAAGAAGTCCACATCCTGGATATGCTAAAGGGAGAAAATGATGTTAGCTCAGCTACTTGATCCTTACTTAAAATTTTAATATTATTAGTTGGGGGTGGGGGGACTATCGAGTATGGATGCACGAATTAATGAATAGCAAGATATTAGGCAAATGAAAAACCTCATGTGCCACACACGCAAGTCTATAATGGCCACTAGTCCTCCATTATTGTTGATGGCTTTTGTAATTAGATCAAGTTCCAACAAAATTTTTGTCACGTCACCATATTGTACTAAAATCCCACTAGTTTTTGGTTCCATCGATGTGTTGAATTTATGTGTATGTAACTAAGAGAACTGTACCCGTTTTTCTTTAGTTAAAGATTTAATCATCCATAAATCTATCCTAATTAAGTAGTTGAAAAAGAAAAAAGTCATTTGGACTGCCCGTATAGAAAAGATGGAATATTTCATGAGACTTTCGTTTTGATAATATCCAGATTGATTAAGAAACTGAAATATAAACTAAACCAAAAACTGCAAATGACGCATATATATGAATTATGATTAGAGACTGTAAGAGATATAAAACATAAGAAATAAATCAACTTACGTGAAAGATCCATGAGCAAGCTCAATTAACGTTTGAACAGCTAGTCTTTGACGCGCCACCTCTTCTGAACCAAGCATGGCCAACAACGGCGGTATAACGCCAAGTTCCGCCATGGTTTTCCTCAGCTGCAAGTCCTCTTTCGCCAGTTTTTTAATCTCTTCAGCCGCCACCTCCTTCTCTTCCCAGCTCCCAAAGTGAAGCCTCTTCACAGACCTTTGCAAAATCACCACCCAATCACTCTCTTCCCTCATATTTGCCTCTGTATGTATATCTGTATCTACAGGTTTTTCGACTTTTTCCGGCAGTTTGTATTGCTTCTTGGCCGACTTGAGGAGGAGGAACCGCCGCATGCGACTCAAGAACCTTAGCTTTGTATAGGTTAAGAACCAAGTAGTTAAAGAATCTGGCCTTTTAGGTGCTTTTGGAACTGACATATTTGAAAAATTGAAGAAGGGGCGGCCGATTGAAAGTTGAAAATTTTGTGGGATTTTTCTTTAATGAAATTAGTCTATTTATGTATGACTTTTAATGAAAGAAAGTGAGAATCAGACAAGAAGTAGACTTTGTGAAAGAAAAAAGAAAGTGTTATAAATTTGTTCAGAACAATATTTTTATATTAGTTTATGGGCATGAAAAAAGATTTATTTGGCCCAAGTTGATGAACTGAAAATAAATTGGAATATTGAAAATTATGCATATGCGTACACATAGGCCAATGACCATGCATACACAAAAAATTGTCTGCAAGAAATTGAAGCAATTTTGCTTTTACTATGCGTACGCAAGGATATAACCATGCATACGCATGGTTCAACTTTATAGCCGTTGGATTTTTTTTTTTCATTTGAAATCTGGTGTTGGTTCATGGAATTGTTAGAAACTATTCGAAGCATATGGATGGAAATACTATAAATAAATGATAGATTTTCATTTTGAGATATTTCAATTTATTAATCAAATATTCAAACTTAAAATTTTCAACAAAATCAATTAGTAAGAATCAATTGTGCTTTTATACTTCTTCCTTGAAGGCTAGTAAATTCTCTAAATCATTTGCCAAAAATCCTAAAAGTACACCAGATGAGGTAAATATCGTTTTTAAGACAACGTATCATATACTTGTTCGAGCTTCATTCTTCATTTCATCTTATTCAAGTTTCTATCTTCTTCTTCTCCACTTCAATATTTTCAACAAAAAGAGCATAAGGGCACATGCTGACAAGGAAAGATATTATTTTTCTGGTACATTATATATGAATTGTTACAAATTTTTTATCTTGATAAAAAATTAAATTTTAATATAGGTCTCTAATCATCTTTTTTTTTTTTTAATCGTATTTATATTTCTACCTTTCTCTTGTTACGTGCTTATTATTATATATCCTTCTATTATGTAGCATATCTTATCCCGAATGGTATAGTTTCAATTAAAAAAATTTGTTATTAGAACATGAAACTTATTTATCCTTCATATTTTTAATAAGTAAGAAAATAATAAATAGAAATATTCAACAAAATAGTTGTTCTCAATTTCATAGCATGACCGTTAGCAGGGACAATATGTTCTGATAAATTGAATATTAAAAATAAGAGTAAGATGAAGAAAAATTGAGATATAAGTGCTATAATAAACTAAAGTTAAAAACTTTTTATTGTAATTAAAATGTAATGCAACATAATAAAATGTTGTGTGCGTACATTTGATTACCAATGCAATTATTCTATAAGATAATATTTCTTAGATTTCCCACAATGCCATTTTTGGGCATTTTACTAGAATAAATTTTGGGACATTGAAATTAATTAATGAGACATTACCTAATTCTTATATAACTTTTCAACAGTCAATTTAAGCCTAAGATAACATATGACAAAAGGAACATTGAGCTTATGGGTAAGATGTAGAATGGAATAAAAGATTGTTAAATTAACTTTTAAATTTTCATTTTGTCCCTTCTTCGAGCAACTACTAGCTCACTACTAGTCGTGGCATTGCAATTTAATGTTGGTGATGGTTGGAGAATTCAACATACTATCATTTGCTAATATACAATATGTTGCTTTACAACATTTTTCACATATTAATATTATAGAATTAGCATAGTAATTTTAGATATCATTAAATTTATATGATATACAACCTATTTGGCAGGACTTTTGAATCAAAAAATATTTATGAGATTAAAAGTTATTTTTGGACCTTTTTTGAAAGTTCTTTATTTTGTTAGAAGAATTTTTAGATAAAATGACCTAAAATAACTTCTTCAAAAATGAGAAACAAAAACAGAAATCATGTCGAACAAGCCTATAGAGTTATTATATAAAAATTGTATTCTAAAAAAATTTAATATTAAAATGAATTGGACAATAGCAAATCATATTAAGCCCTCGTTAAATACTAAAATCAGATTTTTATTAGATTTTAATAAAAGTTGATGGAATGTGTTGTTGAAATTAATTATTGACTTTAACTTATATTTTAATCAAATTTTTTGACGATGCCAAATAGGAGTAAATAAGCAAAAAAAAAAAAAAGTTGAAATCTTGTTTAATATACTATTAATCATGGCATTGATAATACTCCATAGGTCTCATAAAGATAGACATACTTCCATCTTCATAATTAATATAGTTAGAACAATAAATTTTACTTTTATTTGTCTAATATACACCTACATTGAATAATGATTTAAATATGAGTTATTCGTATTTGTTAATAACAACACATAAATAGTTACATATTAAAAAATTAAGAAATTCACTATATTTAAAACAAAGAAAGTGAACTATAATATGAAATAAATGAAAAAAGAAGGCAAACATATCTTTATGGATCAAGAGGAGAATTATTCTATACTAATATTTAATATAATCTTAGAGCCCGTTTGGGAGAAATTTTCATTCAAATTTTAATTATTTATTTGACCGTTGCCAATACAAAATGGGCCCACTGCCGTCATCTTTGTTGACTTCCATCTCAGTAAATTCTCACACTAGAACCCACTTGCACTTTTGCAGCTGTAAGAAAATTGCTTTTAATCTTGTGAAATTGTTGACAGACATGACCTTAATTTCTTTTGTTGGTGTTGGTGAACATTTAACTCAATTAATTGCCATTTGCTTAGTTTCCTTCCCATGCACGTGGCTTGATGCGAAAATTGCAATCACTCTAAATAAACAAACATTGGAATTAACCAAAAAAAAAAAAAATTATAAAACAGATACATGGCTGGCTCTATAGTCCCCCTCAAGATGTATTGTAAATGTTCTCTGTACACATCTTGGATAACAAGGAAGAAATAACAAAAGCAGATAAAGTTTAGTGAAGGCATCAGCAAGTTGATCGTGTGACCGAACCGGAAGACGTTTAATTGCCCCAGTTGAAATCTTGTCTCGAATGAAATAACAGTCGATTTCAATGAACTTCATTCGCTCATAAAATATAGGATTAGTTGCAATCTTAATCGCAGCCTGATTATCACTATATACAACGACTGGAACTTGGAAGTCTAACAGCAGCTGATTGATCCAAATGATCTCACTAATTGTAGATGCAATCGCTCTGTACTCAACTTACACTGTTTTTGCCTTGAACTAAATTCATTAGTTCCCTCCTTAATTGGAAAATCCAAGGTCCATTACTTTGTTGAAACCTCTCTTTGAGATCATTCCAAATATCATATGCTATAGATGTTGGAAATGAGTCAATAAATGGGTCAACTTTAAGTCCAATTTTGAGTGGGATCCTACGTCGATTTTAACGGGACCAAGCATATTCACGTTCTACTCCGCGAGGTGATCAACGTGATATATTTATTTATTGAAAACCATTTAGAATTGAATAAAATATTTAA